>JAQFVV010001254.1:0-60000 GCA_028023455.1 Epiperipatus broadwayi
AATTAGTATATGGAACGAATCAAATTTAAGTTTATTAAAATAATATAAGAGAGTAATCTGTTCAAAGCGAAAATCAAGCCAATCAAATCACCAAAGAAGATAGAGAAATTTTTTTAATAATAGTTACATCAATTATTATATTTTATGCTAAAATATATGGTTACAATATATATATATATATATATATATATATATATATATATATATATATATATATATATATATATATATATATATATATATATATATATATATATATATATATAATGTTTTCCTAAAGGTTTGTGATGATGGTATTTTAGTGGTATTTGGACTATTTCTATCATCTACTATTAAGTACTGAATATCTTTAGAAAAATTTAATTTTATTTAAATTTTCAAATTACATTAAACTGTTAGTAACATTTTGAGAGGTATCCATCCCTTCTCTTCTCCAAATGTTGCTGGTCTGACCAATGACAGTATTACCATAAGAATCAAACCTGGGTCTATGAATGTAAACTTTTCTAAATAAAAATATTTAATTTTGATTTTTGATTTCTAATGATTAACTTTGTGAACACTGTCAAAAATTATTTTCATTAATACTAATAACCATCTTTTGAAAAAGTTGTTGGTCTATTTTATTTTGAAACAACCAGAAATTCTCTTATAAAATATAATACAATAAAATAATTTATAGTTAATATTTTGCTCTTTAACATAAAACTCAGAGAATAAAGATGAGCATTGGGTTGCAAAGATCTGACTTAATTCTCTTTAAAAATATATTGATCTCTGATTCTATTATTTAATTATGTGACTAATGCTTCAGTATGATGATAACATATTTTTCATTAAACTGTAATCAAATGATTTATTTCTTGGAGTTTATAAAAAGTTAGAGCACCATAAATGAGAGAGTTGGAAGCATAATCCATGATTTTCCAAAGTTTGCAACTCTACCTCTTTAATAAACCACACAGCCATGATGTTTTTTTTTGTCTAACATTCTCACTATCTATTGATTAAAAAATATGGAAGTTATTTTTTTCTCCAATGTTCTTTTTCCCCAGAAAAATATAAAATAAAGATTTTTATTTTAACATAATTTGTATTATGCAAAAACTGAGAAATGGATTATTTACTATAGTTAAAACTTATGATACTTTGCTATAGTATTATGTTTTGAATTCTATATTCTATTTCACATAACATTTTGATATACTAAAAATGTTTTAATAAAAAATATATTATTTAAAATATATTTTTAACAGATTTCAATTCATGAATGTCCTGCAATTAACAATTTTATAATTAATATTTAAATACAAATATATTATTTATATTTTAAAGCTATATGTAATTATCAGGAATTTAAACTCAGACTTTCAAAACTCCTTTTTGCCACATACTCCATCTTATACAACCAATGCACATAACCATATACATGTGAAAAAGATAAATGATCTCCAATATACATATTTTGTACTAAACCAGCACTCATCAGTTGATCCAGATCATCATCTCCCACACAAACACACACACACACACACACATATATATATATATACACACAATCATTGCTCAGTTTATATTAAGCTAGCAAATCTTCAAACTTTAATGGACAGGCTTTAATCTTCTCCATTCTTCAATTCTTTGGCCAATTATATCCTTTAAACTCTGATGGTGGCATTTTCTAATTTTGTTGTCACACCCATGTTGACTATAAGTCATTCTGACTCTTCATATGCAGGACCTTAAGTCCATTTAAATACACAGAAGAGCAAATGAGCAGAATACAGGTTGAATATATAATATTTTAATACAAGTATATTATATGAGGTGTCAGAATAACTTATGAATATGACAAAAAATTGGCAAATAAGGATTTTGATAAGGATTACGGAAGAGTTGGAGAATTCTGTCCATTAAAGTTTGAAGATTTGCTACCCTAATATAAGCTATGCACTGATTATATGAGTGTTGGTTCAGCATGGAATATGTATGTTGGAGATCATTTATCTTTTTTGTATTCATGTGGTCATGTGTATCGGTTATATAAGATGGAGTGGATGACAAAAGGATGTTTGAAAACAAATCCTTTATAATTAATATTTTTTAAAAAACAAAAGCAAAAAAAAATAAGTAAACTTTATTTTTAAAAAGACAAGTTAATCTTTTTGCTAATAAATAAAAAATTGGTATCTCATCCTTTTTTCTTCTTTTAACTTCTTAACTAATTATTTATGAATATATTCAAGGGTTATAATTACTAACTCTTTTGTGATTTTTTTTTAGGTCTATTTTTTATATACAAAAAATTCAATAAGCTTGTTTTCTCTTCTTTTTTTTTAAAAAAAACTTTTTATTTTTATGAATCCATATATATATAAAGAGCCTGCTAATAGCTCTAAACAAGCTTATTTAATTTATTTTTTTATGATAAATGCTATTAGCAGGCTCTTTATATATTACATATTGGTAATACAAGCTATATAGGTCATGTGACATATGACTGATGTTTTACTAATATATATATATATATATATTCTAACCCAATAAGTATATATTACCTTTTTTTCTTATTGTGGTTAGTATTTTTTATTTATTAGTTTATTTACACTTTTCACCCATGACACTAATTTTTCAGGTTGTTGTTAAGGCAACCAAAATAAAGCAACATATCCATTAATTTTCTAATATGATCTAAAATACTTTTCATATAATACAATTGTACATTCAATTCTCTTAAGCCATGCCACGATTGTAATAACAACAATAATTGATCACTTATTAATTTAAGGAATAATTATAATAATATTAATCTCAGGGTTCTTTGTTTCATGTAAGGAAATGCTCGGCAGTGTTGTGTTGTCGCAGATGACTGGCATTCTGGTCGGATATAGGAAACATTTATTTTACTTAAATTCAATGTGTCTTCATCTCTCATATCAACTGCTATATTATTTAAAGAGATGATAATTCTATTCAATAATGACGTATAATTTTGAATAACACAGCCTTTTTTTTTTTTTCAGAATCTCAGTCAGAATAATAAAAAGACAAGGGTTCTTTTTGTGTCCTTCCATCATCCATGACAACACAATAATATAACTAAGATTTATTACTTAGACAATTTAACTAAATGGGAATGGAATAATGTGCAACCAAAGTTAATGGTTGGGAATAAATTCATTTTTATTTTTTTTATTTTTTTTTTTACACAAAGGTGAATGTTTAGTCTTAAGTTTTCAACTCCATAAATAATTATCATTAAACTAAAATATAATGACATATTCCGATCTGCTTAACTTTATTTATCTGGTATATTAAGTTTTTAAGAATTTGAAATGATTTCGGACTCAAGAAAAGGTTTTGCAAATATTGTGCAAACACATATTTAGCATATAAAAACAAAAAAAAATGAATCTACAACAAATTTTAACAAGACTATAATTTATTATTATCACAAAAAAAAATATATGAACATTTATTCAATAATCCCATAGTAATACAAAAATATAAAATATAACTGACATTAATCTGTATACTCTTTTGGTTATGAACTAGAGGTTACTACTTCTCCTGTATGCAATCATATGGATTGATTAATTAAAAGTACATTTCATTACCAATACATTGTTTATTAAATTTTGGTAACCTTGTAGAAGCTTTTATTCAAACTTATTGACTAACTATTTTTTTTTTTTTTTTTTAAATGATTAATCCAATCATATGCAATACGCAAAATATTAAATTTATTTCTAATACATTTACTTTATTTATGGTCTTTAATGGGATAACCTATTTTAATTATAGGCCAGTTATCAGAAGTTACACTTACTATCTTACATTTAACTTAATGCTAACTTAAGTTATGATACAAATTTTATTCATAGTATAATTTTAAATATGAGTATTATTTAATTACTAACCAGAATTATATATTGCATTTGAATATTCCTTCAGTAAATAAGCGTTTTAAATTACGCAATTTTAATTACTTTTTCCATTGATTTACTTGTCAAATACTAGCAATATTTAGCAGCACAATACAGATATTGATCTTAGTTACTAACGCACTATTTATACTAAAGTGGATCTTGAGGAACTAACACCTCCAATATAACCTTTATCTTGCCTGAACTTTCAAAATTAAGCACAATAATCAACACCTTCCATGGTGGAGCTATCTTTATTTTCACATGAGGAATATGGAATAACTATGAAGGTCTGTAGAGTAATCTACTACATTAAAATATTTTGGTGGTTTCTTGCCTCTTACTTGGGCATACAACGAACATACACCAAATACAATCCTCTCTTGGGATTTAAACGAATGAAGCATACTAAATGCTAGATAAATTCTTGATCGTCCTATCTATGAGAATCGATCACTTGGGCTATAAACATACCCGAACATTATATTTAAAATCTTCCTCTCATGGAAAACAAAGCTTTTGGGGAGATCATTTTTCATCCCACAAAATAAATACATTATAATTATTACCTATGCGAATATTAAGCATATACCAATGCTATATCTGGGCAGGATAAGTAAATACACTGATTATAATAAACTTATCTTACCGTGTATACTTTGATCAACATCTGAAATCAATGGACATCATAGAATAAAAGTATAATAATTTTAATTTTAATAAAGGAACATTCAAAAATAGTTGGTAGCATACTATCTTAAACTAAATAAAGTGGATGTGTTATTTAAGAATAATTAGGAATAAATTCCTCAATTAATACAGTATAAATTCGTTTCAAAACTTTAACAAGAAATATTTTGTTATAGCATTTTTTTTTTTTTTAGCTACTTCTGATAATTTTCAATATTTATTTTACCCCTTAAATATCTAAATATTTTTCTTTTACGTATCTAACATACAAAATTTTTACCTACAATTGTATGTAATAATTAAAACATATTTTATAGATTTTTTTTTTCTTTCGTGTTAAATATCAACTTAACCTATAATAATTATATTAAAACATACCTTTGTCATTACAAGGCTATTAAATATCCCTTGACCATACAGACTTTAACCTATGTGATATAACAAAAAAATACATATCATTTATAACTTAGTTTTAAACAATCATTAATTAACAAGTGCATATTCTCTCATTAGAAAATGTTTTTCTGTTGAGCAATTGGTCCAGGTGAAGAGCTTTATCCAGTCGTATTTCATGAAGCAAGTTTAAAAACAATAAACACATGGTATTATTTCCTTTAAATAAAAGTTTTCTCTTATTTTGTGCGTTTAATAAATTAGGTAAAGAAAAATATAGCAGAATTGAAGATTAATTCTTACTTGAATTAAACTGCTACAATTTTGGGATCCATAGAAAATAAAATATACATATTCTAACATAACGAACAGTTGACGATAGACGATAAACATACACAATTCTTTTTTTTTTATTATTATTATTGACGATACGTACAATTCATATTAGCTAGCTTACTTATGGACGGAAATGCACAATTTTTCTGAGATTATTCTGATAATAACTGCAGCTGATTTACATGTATGTGTAATATAATATATCATTTATTTTTATCATTAAGTCACTAAGATATTTGGTTTTGTTCATACTTTAGGAATTATAAATTTTTTTTAACGGTAACTTCTCCGTAAGAATGCCCCTATATAACTTTTCCTATATTTACTCTGAGAAAGTTTATATTTTTTTTTTTTTAAAAAAATATACAGGTGCATAATTTAATCTTATTTATCATTATTATTTCCAGACAATTCTTGGTGAATAAAACATATTTTAACGTATGTAACTACATTACTTGTAAAGGCAGACAATATTGAGAAAAAACGCGAAAATGTTTCTAGTTGATTTTCCTTGGTTTCAAAATATTTCTTTCAATTATTATTATTATTATTATTATTTTCTATACCAAGAAAATATCAATAAATGACATAAAGTTAATAAATAATTAATTTTTTCTTGGAAATCGCTTCTTTTCCTTAATTTAGATATAATATAATTTTTCGTGACTCTTTTAGTTACATCTGTCATTTTTTAACTTTAGCACGAGACAATAAACTTTTAAGTATAAAAGGTCTTTAAATAGGTAGATGGCAAAGAAAATCAGGATATCTTATCAAAAAAATTTAGCCACATATTATATTATTAAAATTTTACTTTGATTACATTTATTTCTGCAAAATAAAATGAAAAAATTGAGTTACCAAATTTCAGCACTGTTCCTTCCTTGAAAACTAAAAGCAGACTATATTTTTCAAAAAAAAAAGATCCTGATTATGAAATTGGTTGTTTCGTTTTTTTTTTTTACTTTAGCGACCTCTTACAGAAAAATAATCATTTGATTATAACATAAACAAAAGAAAGGAAAAACCTATTACAATCATATAGTTTTAGTATTATTTACCTGGATTACAAAGTAATTTGACAATATAAAAAAAATAATAATAAATACATTAAATTAACAATCAGTGATGTATAATTCTTTAAACATTTTTTTTTCTTTTTTTTTTTTTTAATTTTTTTTTTTTTACAAAAAGAAATTACCAGAAGTTATTGTGCTTTATGATAAGACACTCATCCACTCTCCCCTCTACCCATCCAAAATCAATTACTGTTTAGCTTTTATACCATATTAATTTGCTCTAATTATCAATATCTCAATTAAATTATTCATGTTCTCTCTTTAAAAATGACATTGAGTTATTAAATCTATTAGTTATTCACCCAAAACATGCCAAAGTGAGTGAATAGCATACTTTATTAATCAATTATTACTATTGTTATTTTATCTTTTTATTTCTTTAAAGAATAGCATTGTTTTCCTGCAGAAATAATGCCAAGTAAACCAAGTGTCAATAACACTAGGTTACAATTCTCCCACCGTTATAATAAATAAAAAATAAAATAATATATGCATTTTTAACACTTCTTATGGTATTACTAAGTTTATATCCTACTTCTTTCTTATGTCAATAAATACAGTTTAAAGGATTTCATTTTTCTTGGGATATGGTAGTAAGCTTCGGGCATTATAGGTACGTCTTGTTCCATCAGGGGTTGAGACCAAAAAGGCATTCTCACCCACTTGTTTCACAATTTTATAGGGGCCTTCATAAAGATACATGAATTTTTTAAACATATGTTTCCGGAGATTACTCACATGGGGAGTTCTAATTAAAACAAAATCATGGACTTTAAAAGGATGTGGACTGGTTTTGGAATAATGAGTGCATTTATCACCCATCTTTTTAAGGTTAATTCTGGCCAGTGCTTGGTCATGTTCCACATTAATATTTTCCACTATTATGGGTAACAGTGTTTTGATTAGTAAAGGTTCAGATCTACCAAAGTGCAGCCGAATTGGAGACATCCTAGTAGACTCATTAATAGTTATATTTATATAATTAATCACCTGTGGCAATTTATTGACCCACTGTTTGTGATCCTGTTCCATATATACTCGGAACAACCTACTTATCTCACACATGATTCTTTCACTTGGATTGGATTGGGGATTTCTAATCGAGCACATGATATGTTGAATATTTTGCTTCTTACCCCACTTTTTCCATGTACCAGAAATGAATGCAGTAGTGTGGTTGGTAAGTATTGAAGCTGGTTTTCCTATTAATGGAATTTGATAAGTTTCCAAGCACTTAATAACATTTTTAGCATCTGTTTTTGGAACTGGGTAAGCAGAGACATATTTGGTAAAAACGTCATACATCACAAAAATAAATTTTTGACGGTTGAAAGGTGGAAGTGGTCCATAAAAGTCCAGTGCCAATAATTCATTGGGCTGACTGGGCAGTATGGGTTGAAGTGTTCCCACATACGGTTTATTTTGAAACTTAGTTTTTAAACAAATCTCGCATTCCTTAAGTCTACGGGCAATGGATTCAGACATCTTATGAAAATAAAAATGCTTCTTAATAATAGGTTCAATTTTCTGAATTCCATAGTGTCCATATTGGGTGTGAACATAATCTATGAGTTTATTGACTAAACATAAAGGAATAATCACTCTCCAAGAATTTTCATCTCCCCTTTTTAATTTCTTCATTAAAATTCTATCTTTAAACCTATACCCCTCTTTAATTCTATCAGCATATCTACTTTTCTGACCTAATTTAGCTGGATCTGATAAGAAGTGAACTATTCTCTCCAGCCTAGCATCCTGTGCTTGCAGTAATTCTAAATTTGTATAATCTCTAACTATTTCTTCCTGTAACAAACTAGACATATTACAAATAATTATATTTTCAGTACTGGGGTTCTGATAATTAACAGAAACAAAATTGCGACTAAGAATATCTGCAATGACATTATCCTGTCCTGAACAATATATGATTTCATACTGATACTGTTGGAGATAGAGGCTCCATCTGATTAATCTTTCATTATTAAGGTAACTCTTGTTGAGAAACTCTAAACTACGATGATCAGTTAATACTATAATTTTTTATCCCAACAAAAGCTGTCTAAGTTTTTGAAATCCCCACACAGCAGCTAATGCCTCTTTTTCTGTGGTGGTATAGTTAAGTTCCGCTCCCCTTAAATGTCGGCTTAAGAAATATAAAACTCTAGGTTCCTTATTCTCCTTAAATTGGTATAGAATCACCCCTAAACCGAACCCACTACTGTCGGTTTGCAAATAGAACTCTTTATTTAAATCTGGATAGGCTAAAATTACTGTTTTTAAAAAGTTATCTTTAACAATTTGAAATTCCCTTGTAAGTTCTTGGGTCCACCTCCACTTTTCACACTTTTTTAATAAAACAGATAAGTGCATAGTATCATATGAAAATTTTTTATAAAACCTGTGGTAGTAATTACACAGTCCCAAAAACGATCTCAAGTGCTTTCTGGTTTTAGGGACGGGAAACCTTTGAATGGTGGCAATTTTGTCTGGGTGAGGTTTGACCCCTTCAGCACTAACCAAATGACCAAGAAAAGAGATTTCTCGGGCAATTAAAATACATTTTTCTAAGTTGACTTTTATATTGTTATCTGAACTCTCACAAAGAAACATGCTAAGATGCTGTAAATGATCATTTAAATTTTCCGAAGCAATGACAATATCATCGACATATATAACTAACAAATTTTTCAGTTCTTTTGAAAAGACCATATTCAAGCATCTGATAAGGCCAGCCCCACTATTAATTAAACCAAAGGGCATCCTTTGAAAAATATAAGATTGGCCCTGGTAACGGAATGCCGTATATTTTTGATCATTTTTGTGGAGTGGGATTTGCCAATAGCTGGCGGTTAAATCAAATGTGGAGAATATGCTCTTCCCTTTGAACTTCGTCAATAATTCCTGAATAGGTGATGGTATGTCATGCTCTGGGACAGTATGCTGGTTAAGTGTATGTGCATCCAGACAGACTCTAATGGATCCATCTTTCTTTTTGACTACTACTAATGGATTCACATAAGATGAAGGCTGGGCTTAATTATTTGCCAGTCAATCATCTTATTAATCTGCTGTTGAACCTCTGCCTGGTATTGATAAGGAATAGGATAAGTACGCTGCTGGAAAGGCTCATTATCTTTCAAATTGATTCTATGGACATACCCTTTTAATATACCAGGTATTTTGGAGAAAACACAATGATACTGGAACAACAACTGGAAAAATGGTTTATAGTATTCTGTGCCAATAATACATGAACCATCCAACTTAACTTTAATATTTACATCAACTGTTGTCTCATGTATGGTCATTAATTTTATCATCTGACCATTACAATTGACTACAAGAGGGCAAATCTCTTTACATCCAAAAGTTTCATCTCTGTAATTAATATAACAATTATTTAGAGTCATGAAATCCGAATCAATTATGGCTTCATGAATCAAACCTGGCATGATTAAAAAGACATGCTCAAATTTGCACAAATTAATTTCTAATGTAATAAAAACCTGTCTATTAGATAACTTAGTCTTCTTTCCATTAGCAAGTATTACCCTAATCACCTTAGTTGGTAAAATTGGAATAGATTGGTCAGCTGACTGAATTTTCAAGTAAGTTTCTTCAGACAACAAGGAAGCTTGACTGCCTGAATCAATTAAGGTGTTGAAACAATTCCTGAAATGATAATCTTTATCATGGGATAGTTGTACAAGATAGGTGGCTCAGATATTTTGCCAGGTTCCAAATAATCAATGTCAAGGTCTATATTATTGATAATCCACATCATGCTGTTCTCCATATGTTTAAAAATAGGGCCCCGAAATGAGGAACGTTCCTGCGAGGTCCTTTTTAATTTAATGCCCCACTACTTTTACTACCTTTTATATTTTTCTTTGGTATTGTTGGGATACCACTAGTAGAAGGCTGATTCTCATTCAGAATTCTACTCTTAACTGTTGGCCTACTGAGGTGGCTATTCTGTCTACCATAGGGATTCGTCCTATAATATCCTTTTCTCTAACTAACTTCCTCCTTCCCATATGTGACCTATCTGCGAAATTGATATTACTCACCATCGGATGGGTGTCTCTATTTACCCTAATTCTATTATCAATATTCCTATCGCTGGTCTCTAACGAATCTAAAATTTCTACTACCTCTTCTATGGTATGTCTGTCAGCAGCAATCAAGATCTGCTCTATATGCCTCAGCAGATTATGGCAAATTATTCGCACAATTTGTGTCTCAGATAAAGGATAAGCTGTCAAGGTTTTCAATTTGACAGCCTGACTCCTGAAAAACTGAGTATAACTACCCTTATTTACATGATATCATTCCTGAGATATCTGATATCTCAGGTTATCTTGGCGGTCTTCCCCCCAAAAACTGGCTAACATAAGATATTTGAAGTCTCAATACGTTTCTGGTTTAATAAATAATGATTGCCACCAGTCTTTAGATGCTGCACACAAATGGTTAGCGGCAATAGCAATCTTTTCTATCTCAGATAAATGACATAAGGGGAATAACTCCTCCAGATTCTGGAGATACTCGTGTGGATTCTCCAGATATTCACCTCTAAAAAATTTTATTTTTAAGAATTTTAAGGCCATGGAGCTATTACTTTCTGGCTCTAGCATGACTTTACTTCTAGCCTCATTTAATGGATCGTATATTGATTCTACTGGACTAATTACCGTATGTAACTCAGATATTACTTGGTTATTATGACCATTATTTGTTTCCTTTACTTGAGTTTCAGATAAACCTTTACTTTGAACAACTTTTTTACTTTTTGTAAAATTATCCCTATTATAGTCTATAGCTTGCATTTGACTCTCTAATTCTAACTTATAGTTCTGTCATTCACAGTCTATTCTCTTTGAACTATCTTTTAGGCCTACATTTAAGTGTTTAATCTGTTGTTCCAATTGGTTAATAGTTTCATCTTTATCTATCCTGAATTTATCTTCTAACCTTTGATAGACTTTACTCTCACACTGAGTCATTAATTCCCCTATTTCATCTTGGAGATTATTATGTAATAGCTGTGCATTACTCTTTATTATATCATTAAAATTTTCTACTCTTCCCATAACTTGACTTAGCTCACTTTCTAGATTTTGATTAATCTCACATTGGGTTAACTCTTGAGTTTCTAGTTTAGCTATTAATCTGGTAATCTGGCTCTGACATCCTTTCACTACAGTGTCAGGTGCTAGAGTTATATTTTTAACTTCCTCTTTCAAATTACTAACTTCACTTCTAGCACTGTCTAATTCTCCCTTAATAGATTCAACTCTATCCTGAACTTCTCTTTGAAATACTACTGTTTCCTTTTGATAATTTCTTATTTCCTGTACTTCATTGTTTAACACAATATATTGACTTTTAAAGTCCTGCTGGATAGCCTCAATCATATTTTCTGCCCTTTCAGAATTTGTTTCGATCTCTTTCCTTATTCTTATTTCCAGCTTTTCAGAGGCCAATTTTGATTCTTCTACATGATTTCTCAAATCTTCCCTTAAGTCCTTTATCTCCTGTACTTGATTTTGAGATGTCTCTTTGATCTCCTGCATTTGATTCTCTAATTTAATATTTAAATTTTGTATCTGACTTTTTAATTCACTTTTTAATTCACTATTTGAGTTTTGTATCTGACTTTTTAATTCACTATTTGATTGTTCTAATTTACTATTTGAGTTTTGTATCTGACTTTTTAATTCACTATTTGATTGTTCTAATTTACTATTTGAGTTTTGGATCTGATTTTTTAATTCACTATTTGATTTTTCTAATTTTTTCAAGAATTCCTCCAATGTATTTCTCATTAATTGATCTGGCTCATTTTCATGTTTTCCCTTTATTATTGTGGCTTCTTCTGGGTTAGCTATATCCAAATCTTCCCCTTCCTCTTTCAATTCTACACTAAAATATGGAGTCTGTGTATCAGGGGATTGTAACTCTTGGGATCCTCCCAAATCCCCAGAAATACTATGATTATCTTTGTTTTCACTCATATTAAAATTCTAACTCTTTTAGTATTTAACAGTACTGAAATATTAGCAATGAACTATTAATAAATTTATCGATAAGAAATTATTGACAAGACATCCTGCCTCCATGCCTCTCCTACCAAAAACAATCTACACCAAAAACTATGCTCTGACATATAATATCCCTAAAGCTCCAACATTAACTACTAAATATGCTCTTTTTTCTTTTTTTTTTCACATGCTTCTTGGTCCATATAAATCTCATTAGATATTATGTAATATAGCATAAGTGCCAAAGACAAGACTAGACAAACAGATCATCATAAATGATAAAATCATTACAGTGTTTTATGGAGTTGCCTACAGACCACAACATCATAAACTGACAACTTAATTATTTATTTTTCAGTGGCAAAAGATTAGATCATATAATAGATATTCACATAATATCTTATGGCTAAAACAATTCATTATTGGCAAATATTTTTAATCAATGAATAATTAATCCATTCAAGTGCAAACAATATTAATAGTGACTTCAAGAAAAGTTTACTAAATTCCTCGTGGCCAGCTATAACCATCGATGGCCCCTGTCGTTGGGTGGCCATTTCTAACCCAATATTTATACTTTATTTTCTTATTGGTATATTTCTAACCCAATATTTATTAGTTTATTTATTTGCACTTTTCACCCATGACACTAATTTTTCAGGTTGTTGTTAAGGCAACCAAAATAAAGCAACATATCCATTAATTTTCCAATATGATCTAAAATACTTTTCATATAATACAATTGTACATTCAATTCTCTTAAGCCATGCCATGATTGTAATAACAACAATAATTGATCACTTATTAATTTAAGGAATAATTATAATAATATTAATCTCAGGGTTCTTTGTTTCATGTAAGGAAATGCTCGGCAGTATTGTGTTGTCGCATATGACTGGCATTCTGGTCGGATATAGGAAACATTTATTTTACTTAAATTCAATGTGTCTTCATCTCTCATATCAACTGCTATATTATTTAAAGAGATGATAATTCTATTCAATAATGACATATAATTTTGAATAACACAGCCTTTTTTTTTTCAGAATCTCAGTCAGAATAATAAAAAGACAAGGGTGCTTTTTGTGTCCTTCCATCATCCATGACAACACAATAATATAACTAAGATTTATTACTTAGACAATTTAACTAAATGGGAATGGAATAATGTGCAACCAAAGTTAATGGTTGGGAATAAATTCATTTTTTTTTTTTTTTACACAAAGGTGAATGTTTAGTCTTAAGTTTTCAACTCCATAAATAATTATCATTAAACTAAAATATAATGACATATTCCGATCTGCTTAACTTTGGTATATTAAGTTTTTAAGAATTTGGAATGATTTCGGACTCAAGAAAAGGTTTTGCAAATATTGTGCAAACACTTATATTTAGCATATAAAAACAAAAAAAAAATGAATCTACAACAAATTTTAACAAGACTATAATTTATTATTATCACAAAAAAAAAATATATGAACATTTATTCAATAATCCCATAGTAATACAAAAATATAAAATATAACTGACATTAATCTGTATACTCTTTTGGTTATGGACTAGAGGTTACTACTTCTCCTGTATGCAATCATATGGATTGATTAACTAAAAGTACATTTCATTACTAATACATTGTTTATTAAATTTTGGTAACCTTGTAGAAGCTTTTATTCAAAATTATTGACTAACTATTTTTTTTTTTTTTTTAAATGATTAATCCAATCATATGCAATACACAAAATATTAAATTTATTTCTAATACATTTACTTTATTTATGGTCTTTAATGGGATAAGCTATTCTAATTATAGGCCAGTTATCAGAAGTTACACTTCTAATGCTAACTTAAGTTATGATACAAATTTTATTCATACGTATAATTTTAAATATGAGTATTATTTAATTACTAACCAGAATTAAATATTGCATTTGAATATTCCTTCAGTAAATAAGCGTTTTAAATTACGCAATTTTAATTACTTTTTCCATTGATTTACTTGTCAAATACTAGCAATATTTAGCAGCACAATACAGATATTGATCTTAGTTACTAACACACTATTTATACTAAAGTGAATCTTGAGGAACTAACACCTCCAATATAACCTTTATCTTGCCCGAACTTTCAAAATTAAGCACAATAATCAACACCTTCCATGGTGGAGTTATCTTTATTTTCACATGAGGAATATGGAATAACCACGAAGGTCTGTAGAGTAATCTACTACATTAAAATATTTTGGTGGTTTTTTGCCTCTTACTTGGGCATACAACGAACACACACCAAATACAATCCTCTCCTGGGATTTAAACGAATGAAGCATACTAAATGCTAGATAAATTCTTGATCGTCCTATCTATGAGAATTGATCACTTGGGCTATAAACATACGCGAACATTATATTTAAAATCTTCCTCTCATGGAAAACAAAGCTTTTGGGGAGATCATTTTTCATCCCACAAAATAAATACATTATAATTATTACCTATGAAATATTAAGCATATACCAATGCTATATCTGGGCAGGATAAGTAAATACACTGATTATAATAAACTTATGTTACCGTGTATACTTTGATCAACATCTGAAATCAATGGACATCATAGAATAAAAGTATAATAATTTTAATTTTAATAAAGGAACATTCAAAAATAGTTGGTAGCATACTATCTTAAACTAAATAAAGTGGATGTGTTATTTAAGAATAATTAGGAATAAATTCCTCAATTATTACAGTATAAATTCGTTTCAAAACCTTAGCAAAAAATATTTTGTTATAGCATTTTTTTTTTTTTTTTTTAGTTACTTCTGATAATTTTCAATATTTATTTTACCCCTTAAATATCTAAATATTTTTCTTTTACGTATCTAACATACAAAATTTCTACCTACAATTGTATGTAATAATTAAAACATATTTTATAGATTTTTTTTCTTTCGTGTTAAATATCAACTTAACCTATAATAATTATATTAAAACATACCTTTGTCATTACAAGGCTATTAAATATCCCTTGACCATACAGACTTTAACCTATGTGATATAACAAAAAAATACATATCATTTATAACTTAGTTTTAAACAATCATTAATTAACAAGTGCATATTCTCTCATTAGAAAATGTTTTTCTGTTGAGCAATTGGTCCAGGTGAAGAGCTTTATCCAGTCGTATTTCACGAAGCAAGTTTAAAAACAATAAACGCATGGTATTATTTCCTTTAAATAAAAGTTTTCTCTTATTTTGTGCGTTTAATAAATTAGGTAAAGAAAAATATAGCAGAATTGAAGATTAATTCTTACTTGAATTAAACTGCTACAATTTTGGGATCCATAGAAAATAAAATATACATATTCTAACATAACGAACAGTTGACGATAGACGATAAACATACACAATTCTTTTTTTATTATTATTATTATTGACGATACGTACAATTCATATTAGCTAGCTTACTTATGGACGGAAATGCGCAATTTTTCTGAGATTATTCTGATAATAACTGCAGCTGATTTACATGTATAGGAAGTTTTAATAACTCCAACTGATGTGTAATATAATATATCATTTATTTTTATTATTAAGTCACTAAGATATTTGGTTTTGTTCATACTTTAGGAATTATAAATTTTTTTTAATGGTAACTTCTCCGTAAGAATGCCCCTATATAACTTTTCCTATATTTACTCTGAGAAAGTTTATATTTTTTTTTTTAAAAAAAAAAATATACAGGTGCATAATTTAATCTTATTTATCATTATTATTATTTCCAGACAATTCTTGGTGAATAAAACATATTTTAACGTATGTAACTACATTACTTGTAAAGGCAGACAATATTGAGAAAGAGCGTGAAAATGTTTCTAGTTGATTTTCGTTGGTTTCAAAATATTTCTTTCAATTATTTTTTTTTTTTTTCTATACCAAGAAAATATCAATAAATGACATAAAGTTAATAAATAATTAATTTTTTCTTGGAAATCGCTTCTTTTCCTTAATTTAGATATAATATAATTTTTCGTGACTCTTTTAGTTACATCTGTCATTTTTGAACTTTAGCGTGAGACAATAAACTTTTAAGTATAAAAGGTCTTTAAATAGGTAGATGGCAAAGAAAATCAGGATATCTTATCAAAAAAATTTAGCCACACATTATAGTATTAAAATTTTACTTTGATTACATTTATTTCTGCAAAATAAAATGAAAAAATTGAGTTACCAAATTTCAGCACTGTTCCTTCCTTGAAAACTAAAAGCAGACTATATTTTTCAAAAAAAATGATCCTGATTATGAAATTGGCTGTTTCGTTTTTTTTTTTTTTGTTTGTTTTTTTACTTTAGCGACCTCTTACAGAAAAATAATCATTTGATTATAACATAAACAAAAGAAAGGAAAAACCTATTACAATCATATAGTTTTAGTATTATTTACCTGGATTACAAAGTAATTTGGCAATATAAAAAAAATAATAATAAATACATTAAATTAACAATCAGTGATGTATAATTCTTTAAACATTTTTTTTCTTTTTTTTTTTAATTTTTTTTTTTTTTACAAAAAAAAATTACCAGAAGTTATTGTGCTTTATGATAAGACACTCATCCACTCTCCCCTCTACCCATCCAAAATCAATTACTGTTCAGCTTTTATACCATATTAATTTGCTCTAATTATTAATATCTCAATTAAATTATTCATGTTCTCTCTTTAAAAATGACATTGAGTTATTAAATCTATTAGTTATTCACCCAAAACATGCCAAAGTGAGTGAATAGCATACTTTATTGATCAATTATTACTATTGTTATTTTATCTTTTTATTTCTTTAAAGAATAGCATTGTTTTCCTGCAGAAATAATGCCAAGTAAACCAAGTGTCAATAACACTAGGTTACAATATATATATATATATATATATATATATATATGTAACCTATACAATACAATAATAATTTATATATATATATATAAGTATAGAGGATTTGAACTCAGATTTTCAAGCTCCCTTCAACTATCCACACTATCTCATATAACTGATACACATGATCACACACATGCAGAAAAGATTAATAATCACCAATATATGTATTTCATGCTAAACCAGCACTCATCAGTTGGTCCAGATTATCATCTCTCACACATATATATAATCAATGCTCAGTTTATATTAAGATAGCAAATCTTCCTACTTTAATGGACAGGCTTCAATCCATTGCAACCTCCAACTTTTCAGCTATCCATATCATTGAAAATATCAGCATGGGATTTGAGTTTTCATCTTCAGATTTTCGAATGATATGGATGGCTGAAAAGTTGGAGGTTGCAATGGATTGAAGCCTGTCCATTAAAGTAGGAAGATTTGCTATCTTAATATAAACTGAGCATTGATTATATATATGTGTGAGATGATAATCTGGACCAACTGATGAGTGCTGGTTTAGCATGAAATATGTATATTGATGATTATTAATCTTTTCTGCATGTGTGTGGTCATGTGCATCAGTTGTATAAGATAGTGTGGATAGTTGAAGGGTGCTTGAAAATCTGAGTTCAAATCCTCTATACTTATAATTAAGCTCCCAGGTTTGTGAAGAGTGCCTGGTTTTCAAATATATATATATATATTATAACAATCCAGAGAAAGAGAGCTTAATGTGATCTGCACTACAGGGCGCCATCTAGGCATTTGAACCTAGAAAAATTTATAAAGTAGGCAGATACGTAAGTAAAACAAAAAAATTTTTATTTTATTTTATATATATTGATTCCGGTTGTTAGCCCATTGTTACTAGCTCAGGGAGTAGCAGAGATTTATATTTATAATAATATATTTTATTAATTCTTATCTAAGAATATTTTAAAAAGAATAAAATAAGCCACTGCCAGTAATTAACACATAAAATATTTATTTACGCACATATATATAAAATTTAACATTATTTTAGAATAACTTTTACTTTGGGTTTTAACTTGATTTTAGAATTTAAATTTACATTTTAATTTTTATGCTATTATAAGTTCGCACAGAGGGATTTATAAAAGTTGTTTATAAATGTTGAGTATAGATCGATTACATAGATTACACGGCTAAAACATTTCAAAATAAACATAAATGATCAAAATACAAAATCATTGATACCGTCAATTGCATAGGGAATACAAGAAACCCACTGGTATTCATTGTAAAAAACTGCAGTGACACCAATAACTTAAAAGACATTCGAATAAATACCTTTTAGATACTCACCGTAATGTATCAGTATTTACCGAATGTCTATATATATTTTGATCGAATATGAAAACCAAAAACATAATTAGTCGGTAGCGAATCCATGCAAGCGTCTATAAACAACTTAAATTTAATGCATTTTTATTTAGCGTCGAGTATGAATAGACTACATAGATTTGCATTTGAAGATAAAACATTCTATCCCCATTTAACCTTAGGCCAAAAGTTTGCAGTCAACCTGGCATCAATCCATCTGATATATCGATGTATTCAATGTAATACGAATACAGCAACACAAAATAGGTTAAGATAAGACATTGACTCTCATCAGATAGGAATATTACATCTATCTAATGAGAAGAACAATAAAAAAAAACTCCATAGAAACGGACTGCGGTCATTTTGCCGACTTACGATCGCATTCCCTAGGCAAGAGGAAGTGTGCGGCATATACAAGCGATTCTGCCCATAGCAAATCTTGCATTACATCTACTAACTACATCAATATATCCAATCCACTGACCCAATTCAACAATGACATGAATAACCTAAGATTACCCTCCCCTAATATAACTTTACAAATCTATACAGCCATTCACGCCCAAGTTAAGTTTACCATTGATATATTTTAATTTATCGGAAAACAGAAATCATAATAAAACTTAAAGAACAAAAAAAAATATAAATGGAAATGATTTTACAAAAGAAATACATCAAATAACATTTTAACTACTTTAGTCAAATAGGAAATTCTTATATTTATAAATATTGAAAAGTTTAGTATTTAGAGTTCTTTTGTTTAGAAATGTTCATAAATTATTTATAAAGCTGAGAGTTCAAAGAGTTCTTACAATTTCAAAATGTTCCTTTTATCCATTGCTTGCCATTTGGAATCCACATTAAATCCCCTGATGATCCTGTTATCCTCAGTATAAAAAAGCGATGTTTCATTTCTTTTTTTTTTAACAACTGAAGGGATTGAAGAGTGCATCTTTTCAATCCCTTCTCCTTCAACTCTGCACTAACACATATAGTCACATCTCCTTCTAATTAATTAAACCAAATCACTTTTTATTTCCAAATTTTTTTCTTTTATACATAACTTTAGGATCCAATGGAACTTACGTCATCGTTGATGAGGATCCTTCCATTGAGGTCCAATTTCCCCGATGGATTTCTTTCATTGGCCATTCTGTTCCTATTGTTTTCCTATCTGACCATTGCTTATACATTTTAGATGCCAAATGCTAGTTTACTAATTAAAATAATTATTTCCATTTTACAAAAGATCAATTAATCTGTTTTCAAACTTAAACATATATTTTTATCTCTAAATCTTTTCTGAAAATTTAGTTTTAAAATACTTTTTCTTTAATAAAGTTTTATTTTAATAATTATTTATCTGTGCGATTTTATATATATGTGAGTTTAAGATGATTTTTTTTATTTTTAATTCTTAAAGAAGAAGTTTTTATTGGCGAACTTTTATTTTTTTTCATGTTTACTAATAAAAAAAAAACAATGTAATGACATCTGTGCCCGTTACATATCAGTAAACTTGCTTAAAAAAAATGAACAAAAAAAAATATTTTACTTACGGTAAGTAATTATGGTACACGATTAACAAAATTTACAAAAACATCCGGTTAATAACTTTACAAAAAGACTATATACAAAAAAAAATGTTGAGCATCACTTTCCTAAGGACCATTTATGTTCACCTCCTCCCCACATGAGTTCTATTATTTTATACATTTTATTTTTACACACAGCATGACAAGCAAATTTTATAAATTATTTATTTAAGAGGTTGCATTGAGGTAAATATGTTTTAAGGAAGATAATGGATTTATACATGTATATTTGCAGCACAATTATAAATACCACCAACTTATTTATGACTGATTAAAATGCTTAAATAGGATTACACTGAAGTAAATTCCCAATGGTACTCATCGTGAGGTACCACATTTAACATCATAAACATACGTGGCTGCGTGCGCCTATACACATAAAAGCATAATATATATCAACAAAAAAAACATATCAATTTCAACCTTTTGGCTTTCTTTTTTTTTTTTAACAAAGTACAATTTAAAATTATTTATATTTTCTCATGTTTAATATATGTGCAATTTCTTTCTGGCAGCACTTTTATAAAATTTAAAGTATACGACTTTATGTAACAGATAAAAAAATTTCATTTTGAAAAAAGAAATTTACTCAGGGCCCTGGTAGTTTATTAAAGATCGGCCCTAGTTGGGTAGTCAGTTATAATGATCTGGAGAAAGAAAGCTTAACATGATCTGCACTACAGGGCACCATCTAGGCATTTGAATCTAGAAAAATTTATAAAGTAGGCAGATACGTAAGTAAAACAAAAAAAAAATTTTTTTCTTTTATATATATTGATTCCAGTCGTTAGCCCATTGTCACTAGCTCAGGGAGTAGCAGAGATTTATATTTATAATAATATATTTTATTAATTCTTATCTAAGAATATTTTAAAAAGGAATAAAATAAGCCACTGCCAGTAATTAACACATAAAATATTTATTTACGCACATATATATAAAATTTAACATTATTTTAGAATAACTTTTACTTTGGGTTTTAACTTGATTTTAGAATTTAAATTTACATTTTAATTTTTATGCTATTATAAGTTTGCACAGAGGGATTTATAAAAGTTGTTTATAAATGTTGAGTATAGATCGGTTACATAGATTACATGGCTAAAACATTTCAAAATAAACATAAACGATCAAAATACAAAATCATTGATACCGTCAATTGCATAGAGAATACAAGAAACCCACTGGTATTCATCGTAAGATACCGCAGTGGCACCAATAACTTAAAAGACATCTGAATAAATACATTTTAGATACTCACCGTAAGGTGTCAGTATTTACCGAATGTCTATATATATTTTGATCGAATATAAAATTAGCTGGTAATGAATCCATGCAAGCATCTATAAACGACTTAAATTTAATACATTTTTATTTAGTGTCGAGTATAAATAGACTACATAGATTTGCATTTGAAGATAAAACATTCTATCCCCATTTAACCTTAGGCCAAAAGTTCGCAGTCAACCTGGCGTCAATCCATCTGATATATTGATGTATTCAATGTAATACGAATACAGCAACACAAAATAGGTTAAGATAAGACATTGACTCTCATCAGATAGGAATATTACATCTATCTAATGAGAAGAACAATAAAAAAAACTCCATAGAAACAGACTGCGGTCATTTTGCCAACTTACGATCGCATTCCCTAGGCAAGAGGAAGTGTGCGGCGTATACAAGCGATTCTGCCATAGTGAATCTTGCATTACATCTACTAACTACATCAATATATCCAATCCACTGACCCAATACAACAACGACACAAATAACCTAAGATTACCCTCCCCTAATATAACTTTACAAATCTATACAGCCATTCACGCCCGACTTAAGTTTATCATTGATATATTTTAATTTATCGGAAAACAGAAATCATAATAAAACTTAAAGAACAAAAAAAAAAAAAAATATAAATGGAAATGATTTTACAAAAGAAATACATCAAATAACATTTTAACTACTTTAGTCAGATAGGAAATTCTTATATTTATAAATATTGAAAAGTTTAGTATTTAGAGTTCTTTTGTTTAGAAATGTTCATAAATTATTTATATTTAAAGCTGAGAGTTCAAAAAGTTCTTATGATTTCAAAACGTTCCTTTTATCCATTGCTTGCCATTTGGAATTCACATTAAATTCCCCGATGATCCTGTTGTCCTCAGTATAAAAAAAGCGATGTTTCATTTCTTTTTTTTTTTTTTAACAACTGAAGAGATTGAAGAGTGCGTCTTTTCAATCCCTTTTCTTTCAACTCCACACTAACACATATAGTAACATCTCTTTTTAATTAATTAAACCAAATCACTTTTTATTTCCAAATTTGTTTTATACATAACTTTAGGATCCAATGGACGTTACATCATCGTTGATGATGATCCTTCCGTTGAGGTCCAATTTCCCTGATGGATTTCTTTCATTGGCCATTCTGTTCCTATTGTTTTCCTATCTGACCATTGCTTATACATTTTAAATGCCCAAGGCTAGTTTACTAATTAAAATAATCATTTCCATTTTACAAAGATTAATTAATCTGTTTTCAAACTTAAACATATATTTTTCTCTGAATCTTTTCTGAAAATTTAGTTTTAAAATACTTTTTCTTTAATAAAGTTTTATTTTAATAATTATTTATCTGTGCGATTTTATATATATGTAAGTTTAAGGTGATTTTTTTTATTTTTAATTCTTAAAGAAGAAGTTTTTATTGGTGAACTTTTATTTTTTTTCATGTTTACTAATAAAAAAAACAATGTAACGACGTCTGTTCCCGTTACAATATATATATATTACAATACATTATATACTTTTTTGATATTTCAATTGCTTTCTTGTAGTCATTATATAATGATTTACAAATATATATATAAATATTATAAGTATATAATTTTTAACTCATAATATAACATTTCTCTGTATATTTTTTTTCATTATATACATTTTATTATTATTATCACTTACTTCCTCCTATTCTTTATTATTTTAAACCAATTTTTTATCACACCTTATACAAATGTATAAAGCTTTTATATATTACTCTTTATATAATTACTTTTAATTATAATCATTATTTAACAATTTGTTTTATTTAAAACTGATTTATCTTTGTTAATATATGAAGTTTATTTTAACATTCTTTCCTTATATAATTTAGCAAATGTTTATATCAAAATTTGTATGCTTAAATTCCTGATTATGTATGTAAATATTTGATTTCTTATTATTTAAATGATGTTTCAATCTGGTTTGTATTTTATTTTCTGTTGTGCCAATATATGATACATTTTTATTATCTTTCTTACAATCTAAACATCCAATCATGTAAACTTCATTTATATTTTAATTAAAATATATATATATTATTTTATCTTCACATTCTTCACAGCTTTTGTTAAAAACATAAATTCAAAATAGTGAAAGTAATCTAAAAATAAAATGTCAACTTTTCAAGTAGAAAAAAAATAAACAGAAATAAATAATCAAAGCAAAAAATTTCATTTGACCCTTTGGTTAAAAAAACAAGTTAATATGCACACTAATAATTAGTTGCACCATTAAAGCAAAAGTTCAAAAGAAATAGCCTTTACAATATTAAAAATAAACTTTAATTATAAAAAAAATTAAAATTATATGCAATAGATGTTCCCTTTCTATTATTAGAAAAGTTTCAATTATCTAATTTTTAGCTAAAAAGTAATTATATTCAAATTAGAACTTAATGTAACCATGATATACTTATTATGGAATAAATATTTGATAAGTTTACATAAAATAAATAAACAAATTAAGTATAAACTTATTTTTTTGCTTTTACAATATCAACAGAAGCTGTAGGTTGTGCAACTGCATGAGTATACTTTTTCCTCAACAAAGATTGCATATACCATTTTTTCTCTCAGATCACTGATAGTCACTGGTGCCTCGGTATTTTAATTAGAACTCAAATATTTATTAAATGTTTTGTAAACATTAAAATCACTCAAAGATTTTTTTACCTAATGCTATTACCATCAATTAATTACAATGTTTTTTTCTGGTTCTGAACAATTACATTCAATTGCAGTGATAACATGATATTTAAATAAAAGTACTTATGAGATGTAAAATTAGGGAGTAAAATAAATTTGCTACTAAAACTAAGCAAAATGAAATTGTTATTAATAAATGATTTTTCATTTAATTTTATACTGCTAAATTTGAATTATTATTTAATTCTAAATAGTATAGAGCAATATAATGCCTGAAAAGATTTTCTATATGTATATATGCAAACATTGAGTCCCAGTTTTTCTTCATACATATCAAACTTATTAATGATGTCAGTAGAAAATGGTAAATTATCCCAAAGATGCATTTATGACTAAATTAACTCTTTGTTTGGTCCAGATCACAACATTTGACATGTCTTTATTACTTTTTGGTCAGTATTTATTAATATTAAATTATTACCACTCATTTTACAAATGTTTGCCCTCACTCACTTGATAAAATCATCTTATAAGAAATACTAAAATGACTAATATTATTTATTTATTAGGTTAAAGATTATCATATCATTTTAAACTCATATATAAACTTTAAAATTAATTAAAGGTTATTGTGGCATTTTAAAAATAGTTTTATTCATATGAATAAGATAGCTTAATAAAATATGCTTTACAGAGGAATGATGGAAAAGATTGACCTTTCTGGACAATTTAAGAGATGCAAAAAGATATATGGAATTGAAAAGCTGGGCAATGAAGAGAATAGACTGAATAAATGGATGAAATTGTGATGTGACTGTTCTCTGGATCTGTTCATAGAGAATACTAGTGATGATGATGAATAAGATATTACACTTAGAGGGGAAAATGAAGTTAAATTAATGATACCATATGGTTGGTTGTATTTAATAAAAATAGTTGTAATAATTTTTAATTATGTTTAAACTTTATATTTGGTCTAAAAGTTATATAATAATTTCTAGCTTAAATGCATTTATTTAAAACATTGTTGTTAAATAAATGTGTGCACAAAATTGGCATTTATAAATTGAATAATTGAATTATGGTAATTTATATATAAGAAGACTTATCTAACTAGTAGCATTCACAAGAAAATAAACATTATTTGCAATGTTGTTAAAATCACTTAATTTAGTCTGACATGTGAGTTATTATAATAGTGTGTGCACTTAAGAATGTATGAAATGAAATTGAATAAATACTATTCTATGATTTGTACAATTTTTATTTCTTTATTTTCTTTTTGTAAAAAAAAATCCAGGACTTATGATGTCTCATTTACATATGTTTAGTTTCCTTTAAGAATGACATATCTGTAAATTCTAAAAAATTTCACAGGTGTCATTCATTCAGACATAGTAAAAAGTAATTTAAAGTGATTGGTTTATCTTCACACTTTCATTTCTAGTGCTTAAGATTTGCCCATACTTAAGCATTTGGGTTGAAAGAATAGGTGGATTCATTCTATTCTTTCGCAAAGACTTTATCTTGTGTTGGAAGTGAAAGTATTCATTTGTTATTAAGATTCATAAAGCGCATGTGAATTAGCTTGAAAAGCTGATCTTTAGTTTTTTATTTATTGTAAATAATTTATAATAAATTACTGTAATTATTTATTTATTTATTAAGTACTTGTTGAGTCTTATCTATTTGGTACCATTTCATCAGTAAATTTTTATCACTTAGTTATATATTAGTATTAATTTATATATATAGTAGCAGGATAATTGATAGGTCTCAAACATAACTATGATTTCATCTTATTTTAATTCTATGATGAATGATATCTGCACTATAAGATATTGTTAGATAGTTAGGATTAATAGATTTTCTATATTAATGGTAAGTTTGCATTTTTTTTTCAACTTGCTATTAAACCACTTTTCAAAGAATTCTTTCTTAGATTATAGTTATTTAAATATTTTAAGTTTATCTTATTATTTTTTAAAAGTTTGTTAGTTATCTCTCTAAACCAAGTTTAATGTTATGCAAACAATATCTTCATAGAAAAACTAGTTTCTGAGAGACAATAATATTCTCTTTAGATCTCAGTTGAAAGCATGACCATATTTTTTCTGATATGTTTGACAAATTTATGATTCTTTCTTCCATCCTCCATTTCAACGTACTATAATGACCACTGTCAAAATATATACATTATACACAGAGAAACCTCATCAAATTTCTAGCATTTAAATATATAAACCTATGAAAATTTTCTCTTAAATATATACCTATATTACATTAAAGATTTGCACAGACAGAGATATAAACATTCCATATAATAGTTTAGACAATTTTTTTATTATGATATATACAATAACCAATTAAAATTGAAAGAGCAAATCTTCACATTTACAAAATGTCTGGGTCTAATTCACTACTCTTATATTAGCTAGAATATTAGGATAAAATTGACTCCACTTTTAGCTGTATGTCAGGCAAATACTATAATGTTATTATTATTTAACATGATTTCACTTTGCACTGCTAGCTTTAATTGTTCTTTGATATTTGGCTGAAATTTTATCTAGATTATTGTATGTACATTTTTTATTATATTACCACATGGACACTCTCACACCCATCCGCCCACACACATACACACACACACACACATATATATATATATATATATACATATATATATACATCAAAATATTCTGTAATACACTCTACAATATTTAAAATATCAGTATAAAAAAAATCAATAATAGCTATTGCCAGCCTATGGCTATATTATAGAGTTTATTCCAGAGTATTTTGATTATTATATTTCTTTTATCAAATTATATATATATATAATGAATTAAATATTTCCATAGATTGTTATTATAATAAAGAATAGAAATAAGGAGATTATATCCATGTAAACAGAGATAACTTTTTTAGCCTTTAATGTTGCTAAGAACCAACCTATCAATTATTAATTGACAATCCCTGAGGCTAAACTAGTTTTATCATTAACCTATAATAACTCTTTTGTTGGAGTTTTTTTAGTTGAAATAAAAGAAGGTACACTTTTACTTCACTCCCAAATTCTTATATGGATTTAAACCCAGATGTCTATTTTTATAGATGTGAGAATGTGAAAAAAAAAAATCTTTCTTGATATTCTGCAAATAATATTTTTAACTTCTCCATATCTTGAATTAAATATTTTCATGGAATGTTATTATAATAAATTATAGAAATAAGATTATATTCATGTAAACAGAGATAATGTTAAATTCAAAATATGTGGAGGAGAGAATAGTCAGGTATCAATGACAAAATTGACAGAATTAATAAAAAATTGAGCTGGCACAGACATATTACTAAAAAGATAATAGTCAATGAATAGTTGAAGCCTTCAAATGAATCCCAAGAAATTGTAAAAGACTAAAAATAGACCACATGTGAGAATGGATTAAATAAAGTATGCAAGTTTTCTGAAGTGATTTTGATCCAAAATCTGGATTAAATTTAGAGACCAAAATATATGATAAATATTCAAATAAGGTTTTTTTTTTTAGATAACAGATATAAATACTGTTTTTAGTTTTTTATGTATATGTATATGTGCTTGCTATTTATATGATTGCCCTGTGCTGGCTCACTCACGTTGTTAAAAAATCATTTCTAATATTTTTTAATGCAGTGGATTTTATGGTAATTTTGCAAGTGAGTTGTTGTTTTGCTTGAGAGTCATATTAATTTATAAATATTTAATAATTTGCTGTTATTTTGTTAATATTTTTTTAAAGAAAGATGTCTGAAAACCTTTAAGACTTTTATTTGAATAGTTTATTTGTCTTGATCATTATTAGTGAATAATCGTTATTTACTAGAGAGAGAACGACGACTTTAAATTAAAACATTTCGGAATCTTTTCACTTTCACTAAAGTAATTTCACTTTTCTGATTAATAATAGGATATTAATTAAGGAATATATTTCACTCACTATATTGATTTCTTTTTATTTATCTATGTTTTGGTTCTCACATTTCTTAGCCAAATAATGCAGTCATTAGGTAATTAATGAGTGGAAACTGGTATGTTTTTTTTTTTCTAAATTAACGTTGAGACTACTTTTTGAATCTTGATTGAATTTAAATAGAAGCCATTCAGTTGAATTACCTTGAAAAGTAAATGGTAAACATTTAATCAATATACGTATTAAAAATATAAGCATAGACTTGTTTATAAAATTTGTTTATAAAATTATAGTATTAATATCATTTTTTTGTTTTGTTTTTACAAAATAAACTGATGTTTGACTAAATATATATATATAAAACAAAATTGGTTAACCAAGCCACATATAAGCAGCTAAAAAAAATATTAGCTAGTGGATTAATACGGTAGTACAGTAATATACTCTAGAGGTGAAATTCCATAGGTATAAGTCAGCTGCTCAAATTTCTTATAAAGTTCCAGAGGCAAATCCTTTAATTATTGATTTTATTTCCACATATCAACACATTGAAAGAAGTCAACAATTAGCTCATAACTGATGTTATATCTTTTGAAAATTTGAAGACTTTCCAATTATATAACGTAGTACAGTGTAATGGTGAAATATTTGATGGTTTCTTTTTATGGTTTAAGGTAGTTGATAATAAGTTTCCAGATGAATAGAAAGATATGAGAATCAGATTATTATATAAAGAGACAGGGAAAAGATTTTATGTTGTTCACTAGCTATATAGACCAGTAGCAATCATTTTCATAGTTGTTAAATTGTTTATATGCATACTAATAGATAGAGTAGGATTTGAATGAAAGAGATTAAATTTTAGGATCACTCAGAATGAATTTTATTCAGGGATTAGATAGGGAATAACTTATTTACTATATCGGAGTTGAATGAAATGGTTTTTAAGGAAAATAACTCATTATTTACTACAATTTTTGGATAGAAAAAAGTATTGATATTAAGATGAATAGAAGTAGATTGTGGCAATGTCTTGAAAATATGGGAGTATAATTAGGGTTGTCAAGAATGATTAAGAGTCTTACAAGGGTAATTTTATGAAAAACAAACGGAGAAAGGGGGAAATAAGAATTAAAGAAAGTTAAATGTAAAATTATATCAAAATAGAGATGTTCATTGTGACTTTTATTTTATTTCTACAAGAAGGTTGAAAATTTTTATAATTGAAACCATGAGAATATATAATGTATTTGGCTTCTTGATTGTGTGTGTGTGTTTTTTTTAGAATGATGTAGTGTTTTTTAACAGTGTAGAACATATGAAGTTATTTTTAAAGAAGTGTGAAGAAGAAGCAAAAACTATAAAAATTAAACTCAGTGAAGAAGTAATCTTAGATTCTAGTAATTAATAATAAGAAAAAAAACTGAAGGTAGAAAAAGTGTGGAAGAGTATTGTTATTTATATAGTAAAAAAAAGTTTATATATTGTTAGGAATTAAAATTGAGAAGAAAACACAAAATAAAAAGGAATTGATTAAAATTTTGACTTTTTTGTTAAATAACAAATTTGAAATGTATAGAAATATTTGGAAATGATCATGGTGCCTCAGCTAACATTTGAAAATGATGTACATTGTATCAGCAAGGGAATTCAAAATTTTTAAATTAGAATACAAAAATAGTAATTAAAGATACATATTAAATGATAAACTATAGGCAACAAATGAAAATATTCAAAGGGAATTGAGCGAAAATCAAAAATAAACTAAAAATATTTGGAATACCATATACCGATTAGTAAAAATAGTATTTTATTAGATTATGTGAAGAGGATAACAAACTTAGGCTTTATAATATGTCAAGTATATAGAAAATTCATTTTCATGAATTTGTATAAGAATTGAGATACATGTGTAGAGAATGTATTGCAAATACATAATTATGATACTGCAAAAAGAGAACAGATAAATTGATAAGTTAAAATCATTGGAATGGGCAAAAATAAATAAGAATGAAAAAAATAGTTTGAAGTTATGTAAGAATAAAAAATATATAAAATATTAAAGAATTCATAATAGTTCTAAAAAAACTCATTGTTATTTTACACAAGAGCAAAACATTAGATATTAGAGATGAAAATAAATAAAAATGAAATAAGAATTTGGATTATAGGTGCAGTTTGTGCGAGGATGGTAGAGAATACAGAACATTTGTCTTTAGAGTGTGGGATGTTGAAAAAATATTATGATAAATGATTAAAAAGATTGAAATTTTATGGTTTTTTTGATTAGATGTCAATAAAGGAATTGATAAATATGAGAACAAAATAAAGAAACTATGAAAACAGCTTTGTTGGGAGAAAAATTAATTGAATTCTGGTTAGAGAAATAATTGGATAATAAAGAATAAAAAATAAATGAATTTATTGTGGTATTTAAGAATTTTGAAAAAAGGGAATGTTCAACTGGCTAATGAGGTTTTAAACTTTTAACCCTGCACAAAAATTTCTGACTTTGTTTAAGGATAGTCATAATCAGTAACTAGATTAATTGAGTTATTTCTTTGCATCCTTTCAAATATTAATTATTTGAGTAATTTAACACATCCTATAACTATTACTGATAAATGGATTATTTCTTTTAATGACGTAAAAGATCATTAAAATTTTTGATATAGTCTTAAACATTTGGATTGTGGATTAAACTATGTTAAGAGGTAAAAAAAGGCAATCTCTTTCCTGCAATCATAATATGTTATCATTCATTTGTAATACCTAAATCTAATTACTTTATCCATCTTTGAACAGATATCATTCATACATAATCTAAGATTTCAACAAATGTATATCTATTTTTCAAAGAATTTAGCATGTGATCAGACCTGTATTAAACTATTTAGTGCCCTAGAAAAGGATAACTACTTGCCTTCACCTTCTTTGAAAAAATCTTTGATCTTCAATTTTTAAAAACAAGTATTTTTTAAGAAACATTAAAAGCATACATTTTATTATCTTTTACAAAAACATCTACTTTGAATAATATTATGACCTTTAAATATGAGTACTACATCTTTCATTGAGCTTTGTATTCTAGACAGTTGTGTAGCTTGAGTAATGATAGTGCTGGCCCTAAATGTAAAGAACTACATGATGAATCTCACCTAATAATTATAACTTTTTTTGATGCAAATGAAACATTAGATTAAAAATTAACAACCAATAAGATATTAGATATGAATACATTTGTGGTTCTAAATATATCCACTGAAGCAATTATGAAAAAATAAAATAATCAAATTATTTTATAGACAGATATGATAATGCAAACCAATAATGTAATATGACAATTCAATTTATTCGCAAATATTTTAAGACTATTCTATCAGCACTCTCATAGAAAATGCAATATTAAGCATTAATTTACAAATTACTTTGAATAAAAAGCCTCAAAGAATAATTGTTACTATATGTGCCTTCCAAACTCATGGCCTGGATTTGGATATAGATCAGTTAAAAGAACAATTATTAATACATCTACCTTCCATACTTGTAGATTACTTAAAATTTGAAAAACTTTTCAAACTTATGTTTTCTTAAGACATACAGCTATAACTAATCTGGATGTCTATTCAAAATTACTTGTTAAAATGTATAATAATTATTTTTAATAAATTGCTGAAATGTTTTTAATGTCCAATAACTGAAAAGATTTTATTTTTATTTTTTAGATACAGCTGATGTATTTTTAATGTTGTCCACCAGAATCATATCTCTCACTGATTGGCTAGGTGTGCTGACCTGTGTATTAAAAAATAATTGTTATATTTAAATTAAATTTTAAATATTCCGTTTATTCATAAGTTAATATTATTTTCTTTCTTATTAATATCATGATTGTGGTTGGCAATAAACCCTGCCTTTTTAACTTTTCTCTTCCTGTCATCTCATTCCATGCAGACTAGGTTGACATTCCTTGGATCAAAGACATGATCAAATTATTCTTAGCTAACAAAAATGAAGAAATGCTAAAAAAATTATATTTGGAAATTGTGAACGCTATTGATTAATGACTTTTTTAATTTTTCATTATTGAAAAATTATAGAAGTGACTTTTACTCTGCAATAACTATTTAAAGAATTGTTTTATCTAAGACTGGTAAGACATCTATCAGAGATATTTTTTAATCATCTTATTATAATTTACTTATTCTCACTTTGAAAGAACATATAGTCCAGTTTTAAATGTACATAAAATAAGTTGATCTCATAATATGTAAATAATAAAAATTATTGGAAAACCATGAAAATCAATCATCAGAATTAATATATTTTCTTGCTAGTAGAATTGGTAATGAAAGTACATCTATATTATCAAGATTAAGTAAATAATAGTAAAAATACTATTAAAGAAAGTCACATAAACTAAATCTAAACTCAAATTACAATGTAAAATATTTTCACAGAGTAAATATTATGGCCAGAATTGATACAAAATCAATAAGATATTACATGACTTTAACAATATGTATGCTGAAATTAAGTAATAAAGTTATGTGAGATTTTATTGTTTTATATCAATTAAAAGATGCCTATAATTGTCAATATATATATATACTGAACTGGTTTCAGATCTATATGACTATACAAGCAAGATGACTTAAATTGAAAAAATTTATATGTTTTTCAATTTGGACTGATAGATTGGTGGTAGTTTCTAGAAGGAAGGTGCATTTATTCTTAAAGGTCTAAATGCACTGTTTAAGATCTAAAATTCATTTATCACTGATGAAAGCCATAAGCTTGAAACTAATCTAGAAGTATCGGATAGGACAACACTGGGTAGAGATTTAATAAACATTATTACCTGACATCTATCTATTAGTTATTAAAGCTTACAATAGGTAATATAAGATGTGAAGAAAAAAATATGTCATTGAAGCAGTGGAGCTGCTATCAATGGAAATTCATTTCACTACTATTCTAAATCATAATAGGATAAAATGTGCAAATGTGTTGTCTTTCAAGATATCATGTCACTTTTGAACACTGAAACTGGCAGATTGGATATCAATCCAGAGACCTTTAACTCATGTGTCTGTTACTCCACTACTGGATTAAATTGTGCAAGACAATAAAAAACAATCAAATGGTTACTGGCTCAGAAAATCATGTGATATTCAAGCAGTGAAAATGATATTGATTTTTGATTCAGGGATCTTTCACTTTTAAATCCACCACTATACCAAACTTTACAAGGCAATAAAAGCTTAAATATATGTATTTCTATTAATAAATAGTAATAATTTTTGTTTTTTAATGTAACATTGAAAATTTGTTTGCTGTAGACTTTTGTTGTGAGACTTTCAATCCCAGAGGGAAAAAGATTCGTTAATATTAGCTGCAAAATGTTCATTTTCAAAAATCATTAATATTGTGAAATGCTGTTAGTAAATTTATATTAATTTAAATAAAACAATAGTTTTACAGCAATATTTTTGCTTCTAGATTATTTTGCTATTATTATTTGATATTTTGTTCATTTGTCAATAATGTATTGTTGTCATGTTAATAGATATAAACTATAATTATATGAACTCTTTATTTTACACGTTATACGAATTTTTAATTTATTTTGTAATTTTTATAAGAATAAAATTTCACTTTGAATGTGTTAACATTTTAAAAAATCAAAGTTATAAATTTATAATTTGACTGAAATACAAAAAACAAAGATTAAATTTTGAAAAATAAAGAAAAAGCATCTCTTTTTAAATAAATATGAAATTAAAATCATTACAGCATTAAAGTGAATCAATACGAAGAGCCTTGAGATGGAAAATGTTTTACAGCCTGTGGGGTTCAGACTTGTTTATTCATCGCTTTCTTTTTCAATAAGCCCTTAGCTTTTTTATCTGTTCAACAAAAAATAAGTTCATTTTTTTTACCTTTAAAAAATAAAAGAAAAACAAAACTTGAAAATAAATATATAATAACTAAAAAGTTGTAAAGCGTTTGGTCTTAATGTTGTTTGTAATAAGTAAGAGCCAATTAAAAATAGTGACATTATATACATCATGATATGGTTTTAAGTATTTATTGAAAAAAAAAAATTTTTTTTTTTTTTAAATGACTTTATTCAAATGTTTTAAGAATGTGTGGTGGAATGGAAGTTTTAAGTATATATCTGATAATGATAATATAAAAATTGAACTATACTTTGCGTTTATGTTTATTATATATATATTATTAATCTTTAACTGAGGTTTATATCTGAGACTGGGAATAATTTCTAGTTTAAACAAATAAGTGATTAATAATAATCATTAATGTGTCTATCAGTTGCAGAGTTATGAGTGCAGTCAGCGTTATGCACGTAAATCAAAGTGCAATAATTTGGTATTGATAAATGCAGAACAAATAATGAAGTTTTGTGTAACATTGTAATCTGCATCAATTGAGGAGTACAAATGCATCTTAAAGGTTATTTGACTCTTTCAGATGTCATTATTCATAATTTTCAATAATGTGTGATGGAGTGGATTGAAAATGTAATATGTAACACACAATAAATCTTAAACCTTCTGTTAATTTTAAGAAGCTATATAATAATAATAATAATAATAATAATAATAATAATAATAATAATAATAATAATAATAATAATAATAATAATAATAATAATAATAATAATAATAATAATAATAATAATAATAATAATAATAATAATAATAATAATAATAATAATAATAATAATAATAATAATAATAATAATAATAATGTAATATTCAAGGTTGTTATCTTTTTTTTTATCTTGTTTGTAATTAATTGCCAAAAATGTTTCTAACATTGGCTAAAAAATATTTATTTCAGCTCTTTATTTCTTAACAGCAACTGAGTGCACTTATAGATAGAGAAGTTAGATTCATAGCACTCATATAATTTTGGTGATATCAAATTGAAACTATCATAGAAACAAAAAAGCAAAAATTATGAAGGTTGCAATCCTAGCATTAGGAAATAAATGCCTACATATATTATCCATTCACCTGGAAAAAATAAATTTTGAAATGAGACAAGGAGCAGATTAAACAACAATATTTATGTAATAAGAAAAATTTGAAAGAAACTGGTCTAAGTCCTTTTCTGTTAAATAAAACAGATTATATCCGTCATCGAAAATTTCTTTCATTAAAACAAAAATATGGATATATAGAGAAGTTAGATTTATTTTAATTACAAAAACCAAGTATTTGGATTCTAAGTACCAATGTTTGAATTTTTGTATAATAATATATTGAGTAAATGCTAAAAGTGACTGAAATATCTCTTTAGAATCTACAATATTAGCTATTTTATCAGATTTCTAATACTTGATTTTTTTCCCAAAAAAATTTTAAGACATTATTGTGTATATTTAAAACCATAATCAGTATCATCAAAGGTAATCTATTGGTGATGGTATATCAGCAGAAGCTATTTGAGATATGAATTCATTGATCTTTTCATTGTATTGTTTGTTCTTTTAAAATAGAAAATAAGAATAGAATGAAATAAGAATTCCTTGGAATTAGAATTTTTTGATTTTCTTGATGCTATATTACATTAATTTTGTACAGAGTGAATTAATTTTCTAAGGAAAAATATAGTAGATTTAATAATAGATGTATAGTCAAAATAAATAAGAATGTTTATGAAAGTGAGCTTAACATATTTTCCTGAAGGTTTGTGATGATGGTATTTTAGTTATATTTATATATTGAACTATTTCTATCATTGAAAATAATTGTCTTTAAAAAAAATTAACTTTATTTAAGTTTTCAAAATACATTCACCTGTTATTAATAGCACCTGAGTTAATATATTCACTATGTTTTGAGAGGTATTATTCTCCTCTCTTCTTCAGGTGTTGCTGGCCTTCTCCCTGCTGACAAAGACAATGCAACAGTTTTAATGGATACAACTGATTATGACAACAAAATACAAGAATTCCTCACAGCAAGCCAATACAAAAAAGTGGCAAAAAAAATTTGATATTGAGTACAGAAACAAATTTGCTAGCATTATTCAGAAAGCAGCACATGTACTTTAATGAATCAGAAAAAAATATATTAACATATTTCAGCAAAATTTATTATCTTTATGGTTTACCTAAAACCCATAAGGATCAAGTTATATTAAGACCTATTGTTCATTCTAAAAATTCACCTTGCCAAAATTGTCAAGATTTCTTCTCAATACTCTTAGTCTCTTGGCATATAAGACCCTGTCCAATGTCAATGATTGTAGACACTTTATAGAATTAATCAAGAACATAAAATTGAAAGATCTGACATACTAGTAAGCTTTGATGATGAATGTTTAAGGATTAAATTGTGATGATAGCCTAGAAACCAGAACAACTCTTTCTATAGTTAGCATGGAACTATTAACATTTTGCATAAAAACAATTTACTTTCAATACAATACAGAATTCTTCCAACAAAATCAAGGAATGGCTATGTGCTCACCAATTGTCACCTCTGCTTAGCAATATTTCATGGGAAAACTTGAAACTATATCCATAAAGTCTTCCTCACATGACAATTGCAAATAACCCTCTAAGTTAACCTAGCGTGCTTTTACATAATGTATAGAAACTACTAATCAATTTTGCCTTTAGGTCAAAATGGAGAAATCAGGAGGATCATAGATAATTATATGAAATTTCTATTGACTGTTGCCTTTGACAGATGGCTCAGTTGGTGAGAGAATTGCCCTAAAATTCAATATTTAAGAAGAGAGAGAATAATAACTTCTGAAATATTATGATTATTCTAACTTGGGTGTTAATACTAACAGATGAATGTACTTTGAAAATATAAATGAAGTTAAATTTTTTTAAAGACATTCAATACTTTATATTAGATGATGAAAATAGTTCAATATTTAATTACAATCAAAGTTTAACGTGTGTTGAAAGATATGTTTTGATGAGTGGATTAATATTTTTATTAAGATTAGAATACATTTTATATTGTAAATTTTAATATAGTCAATGAAAGCTGACTAGGAAGTTTTGTGAAAGAGCAAAACAGGAAAAGGATCTGTGATTCTGCTCTAAATCAAAAATTTATTTTTATTAAAGACTAAAAAATGTGCTAGAAAATTGAAAGCAACTGAGAAAACATGTTTTGAAAAAAGAAAGGTTAAACGGACTATATTATATATTTATCAGGGCTAGCTCATTAACATTCAAATTTAATGTATTCCCATGAATACTTAATTTGATACTGTTGAACGTTTTGTTAATGACATTATCATGGTTTGCAATATACTATATCTCTTTTACTTGCCTTTTTCAATTATTTTCTTCACACATACCAGCTTAACATTTTGGATTGAATATATATCCATATGTATTTTGATGACCTTAAAAAAACATATGATAGATGAATTAATGACAAAAAATATTTATTAAAATTTTATCGCATTGTTTTCTCTGAGTTTGAAGTCATGCTTTTAATTTATTATATTTCATTGGGAACCAACAGTTATTTTTTTCACTCTTTAAATCTCTACTTGTATTTTTTTTCTAGTTGAAATGTTTGAATTTGTATATTCCTACTTGGCTTAAATTATAATAGACTGATTATTTCTAGATTTAATTTAAATTAATAAAATAATAATAGATTCTCCGCTAAAAATAGCTACAATGATATCAGAACCAAAAAAGCGTAATCTCATCAGTTAAATTTCCATTGAAGGTAGACAACATAAATAAGAAAAAGAATATAAAAATAATTACAAAAGCTCCTGCTTGAAGTGAAAAGTTACCATTTTTGAAAAATTGTGTATAAAAATTTAATTATGACATAAAAAAACTATAATTGTCAAATAGCAAAGAAAGCTGTTGAAAAGAATATAAATTCATAAAAAGAAAGTAAGAATGACATTATAGCTAAAAACAAAAATGAATTCATGAAATATATAAAATATTGTTTATATTAACTAGAAATTATATAATAATCTCTAATAATAAACATTAATATGTTTATCTAAAATGGATGGCATCTATGTTATATCTGCTGGATGTTTGACACTTTTTTTTCATATGTCATAGCATCGGCTGGGAGGCGAACCTGCAACAACCATCTGCAAACAATTGCTTGCTTGCAAAGTGGCTGCGCTGACCTCTTGGCTAACAACGCTTGACATGTTTGACACTTGTAAACCAAATTGTAAGAATTATATAAAATAAAGATTAGAAAGTAAAATAATTCAAACATCATTTGAAACTCACCATGTTTTAAGATAATAAAAAAATTAACATACAATGTTTACAAATCTCAAAAAAAAATAATTCATTAATAATCATTTTTATTTAGTCATAAATAATACTATGATCATTTTATTTAAGAAAAGAGGATTAGGCATGAAAAAATTAAAAAGGAATACAAAAAAGAACAAAACATTAGTCATTAGTTTGCAATATTTGACTATATTTGCAATATAGTTGGCATTTAATCTATTCATTTAGCTTCTTGTAATGTTCTCTTTTAACGTTTCTGTAATAAACTTTCTTTATAAAAAAAAAAAAAAAAACATCCTTTCTAATTGCAGCTCTCCATTACATTCTAACCTCCTTGCCAATATAAAAAAAATCATTACTTCATTCTTTAAAAGTTTGTTGAAATTTTAATAATGTAAATAGTTTTCTTTTATTCTGAAAACTATGCTTTTAATTTACTACAAAATATTTTTTAGAAAGTCTGTTATATCTCATCTGCTATTTTGACCAATCCAATGAAGATATGCAATTAAAACGTATCCAGAAAGCTGAAAAACATATTTTTTTATCCTATGATCTTGCTACTATAATTTTAGAATATTATGGAGTATCCATAAATAATGTTTTCTATGTATCCTTTATGATACAGCAAAAAAGCATCCATATCTCATATCTAATTTACACAACTAACTTATTTAAAATAATTATATCTGCATTTTGAATTATTTTATTTTGTAATTTGTCAAATTCAGCAATAGCAACAACACAGATTTTATTGAGGATATTTATCCAATTATTATTTAATATAGCAATCTTCAGAATACTAATCACTAAAATAAGTTTTTATAAGTTGGTATCAAAATATTAAAAACACTATGACATTTTTTTTTTAAATTGAAAAAAAAAAAATAGCACAGCTATCAATATATTATATTTAGTTGCCATGAAGATGACAACTTTGCTTTTACTAGTTACAATTTTAAATTAAAAACTGTATTATTAAACCAATATTAGATTTTGATTCTGATTTAAATAAACTTGCTCTGAAATCTTTCTAAAACAACTACAGTAAAAATGTAAAAACAAGTGATTTATATATATATATATGTGTGTGTGTGTGCATGTGTATGTATGATTCAAATATAAATATAATCTCTATACTAAACTTAATGTAATTAGAAGAGATTTGAGCTCAGATTTTCAAACTCTTGACAGCTATGCACTCCATCCTATACAACTGATACATATGTCCACATACACATGAAACAGATAAATGATTTCTAATATGCATACTTCATGCCAAACCAGCACTCATCAGTTGGTCCAGATCACCATCTCCTACACATATATGCAATCAGTTTATATTAAGATAACAAATCTTCAAACTTTAATGGACAAGCTTCATTCTTCTGCACTTTCTATTCCAACTCCTCAGCCATCCATATTGAAAATAACAATAATGAAAGACTCAAAGTCCTGTAGATGCCAACATTCAACAGCTCACATATAGGACCTTAATATGTCCATCCAAAGACCGAGAAAAGGAATAGTCAAAATATAAGATCAATATATAATATATTTAAATATTACACATTCATCCTGTATTATGCCCATCTCTCTTCTGTGTTTGGATGGACTTATTGAAGTCCTATATGTGAGGAGTCAGAATGACATGAGGTCAACATAGATATGACAATAACATGGCAGCAACTGGAGCTTTGAATGTTCTATCATTGGATTTTCAATGATAAGGATGGATTTGGAAGGTAAAGAAGATTGAAGTTTGTCCATTAAAGTTTGAAGATTTGCTATCTTAATATAAATTGAGCACTAACTGAATATATGTGAGGGAGGTGGTGATCTAGACTGTTTGATGAATGTTGTTACAACATGAAATACATATATTGGAGATCATTTATCTTTTTCACATGTATATGGTCATGTCAATCAATTGTATAAGATGATGTGCATAGCTGTAGGGAGTTTGAAAGTCTGAGTTCAAGTCCCTTCTAAATATATATATATATATATATATATATATATATATATATATATATATATATATATATATATTATAATGGTATTGATCTGGGGTGCCTCTGAGGTGATGGCACTTATCATCATGAAACCCAAGTCAAAGACTCAAATTTAAACTTCCAAATAATATAATAAGAAATGAGTATGATGAGCTTGAGAGATCAGTAGAAAGAAAGACTAATTATAAGTAACTGTAAGTTCACTAGCATTACAGAAAAGCAATAATCATTCATCTTTTTGAATGATCAACAATAAAAATAAATCAAAGGATTTGAAATTGGTGCATTATAGAGCAGAATAATTATTTAGCCCTTGCCAAACTTAAGGCAGAATAAGAATACAACAAAAAAATAATACTGTGATTCTAAAAATATCCTGATCATCATCAATGTTCTGTCACATAGTGCCATTAGTGTACTTGCCAAATATAAACTTAATTTTTAATAAATACTAAACTAAATAAAATGTAGTGCATGGACTTTAAAAAATATCTCCTTTGCATCTTCCAGCATTAGAGAAGTAATGAAATCATTATTAACAGAATATCCACAAACACGAAATATAAATCTCTTTTATATAACAGATTATTATGCATGAATATTCAGCTCAGTGAGTGAAAGCTTTATAACAATTACTGTGAACAAGAGATATAATACAACATAATAATTTATAATATTTTAGGAATTAAATAAATTCACTGGAATATCTTTAACAATGAAATATAAATTTATTAATTAGAAACAATAAAATGAAATTAAGGTCTGTTGAGTGTGTTATAAATATAAATTCAGCATTCTGATTTTGATAAATACAAAAAGAAATAACTATCACATTGTGATTTACAATATGTCTCAATACATTTGCATAAAACACGCCTATAGATAAGCACACAGATGTATAGTATAATAATTTATGAACATATCTATTGTCATAAATCTATAAATGAAATTTATTTTTATAATACATAAGTAATGACTGATTGAACATATATGTGTGTATAGAAATGTGTGCACACACTGGCATTTATAAAAAATAAATTTAAAAATATAATTAACCAAATTACAATTAATTTCATGTTGAAAATATATATAAAATTCACACATATATGTGTATATAAAAATAGTTAATATGAACTAAAGTTATTAGTTAATTAATTATTTCTCATGGTAAAAAAAAATATTTTTACCTTTTTAAAAAAATTTAAGTTTTTGAAAGACAATAAAAGTTTTCTTTTTTTTTCTAGTTACTCTTAATTAATTACAAACATCTTTAAAAATACTCCCACAAGTTTTTTGCTCAATATAAAAAGATTTTTGGAATTTTTTTTTTTAATAAAATATACTGCAAATACATTTTACTTTCAGTTAACTAGAGTTATATATGCATAAACTACTTTGGAAAGCTGATAGAATCTCTGAATAAACATGTCCATTCTAAACAGTAGACTGTTTTTTTATTTTTGGGAAAGGTATAATACGCTAACTGTTGACATATATACAGTCACCACCATTTAGTCTAGAATTCGATAGACTTCAGGCATACCATTTAGTACACAATACATATATATTGGCTACTGTAACATAGGAAAGCTGGAGTAGTCAGATATCCTATCTTTTGCATTCAGCTATAACTTCATAGTCATCATGCTGTCATCATAATCCATAAAATCTTTTTCCAACTTTTATAGTCAGTGGAATTTTAAAAAAACAGTAATTAAAAATTAGTTTACTTTATCTTGATGTAAAAAAGTTAATGACTTATTTCAATTCATTTTAATTCTTTCAAAAACAACTATGTAGGATTTTTATCAAAACATGTTATATAAGCTGTAATTAAAAAAATTTGCTAATTAAAATGAATAGTAGAATTTTATAATTAATAGTACATCTATTATAACAAAAACATGCTTGCTTTAATTTCAAAATCAGAACTAATAAAATATTAATTAGATCTTTTGAAATGTTTAATTTATAAATAAAATTTTAAAAGTCAAAATTATTCAATTTGTAACTGTTATTCCAGTGTAATATAGAAAATATCTATAAAATAATTGATTGTGTTTATTTCTATTTTCCTTTCAACTTTATATATTTATATGTGTGTGTATGTCTATCTGTCCATAGTACACTACTATGTTGTTGTATGCAATGGGACACATGACTGTCTCACAGCCCTCAGTCTGGGGAAAGGAAAAAAATGAAACACTCATCTAACAAGATTTTACATAATATCCATGTATAATCAAAATAAAGTTCATACCTCAAACTATGTATCCATCAAATTGTTTAAAGATTTGACAGTCATTTGACAGCTAACAGAATAAATAATGACTTGAAATTCTGAGACATAAAGAATTCAGTCACTGTACTATAAATGGATGAGGCAGCATGAACACCAAGAGTGTTACCACAATTTAAACACTAAGCTACTACAATCCTTGAGATGAAATAAAAGTGCAAATTCTTTGCAACCATGCTCCTTAGAAACTTATGGGCTATAAAATATAAACTATGCTTGCTCATTTTCTTGGAGTCTTTGAGACTGAAATCATGGTAGGACTATTTTAACTGCACCTTGATAAAGAATAGAAAATCAGAAAGTGGGTTAAAGTACTACATGAGATAGAACACTCACTTGAATTACATGAAAACATTATATCCTCAAGCCAATGATAAAACTCTCCAATCCAATACAGATTTTCTATTCAACTTTAAATATGAACTCTTTAAATACACATTAACCACTATTTTATAACTTATAATGATCAATATACTTGTCATATATTTCTCAGTAATTTCTTTTACCTTAATTTTGCACAAACTGCATACTTTATTGTTTTCTCAGATGTGGGTATATTTGAGAACAAATTGAGTGACAGTTTTGTAGTAATGATCACCAGTATTTAATCATCATTGGCCCTCAGTTGATGGTTATTTATAATGATACAGAGTAACTGGGAGTGAACATGGGGTGATCACACTCATCAACATTATCTCCAGTTGTACAAAATTTAAAATGAAATATAAAAATAATATGAATAAATATGGGCAGTGAGCATGAACATGAAAATAAAAACTAACTATAAATTTACCAGCATTACACAAAAGCAATAATCAATCATTATCATGAATGATCAACAATAAAAATAAAGCAGTCAATTTTGTGACTGGATTTGAAATGGATGCACTATAGACAAGGATAGTTATTTAGATCATACCAAACTTAAGGCAGATTACATAAATAATACTTTGGATGCACAAACTTACATGCTAATTTATAAGAATATAACAAAAAAATAATGCTGAGATATGAAAAATATTCTGACCAGTATGAATCCTCTTACTAATTATAAACAAAATTTCTACTAAATACTAAACTAAATAAAATGTGGTGCATGGATTTTAAAGCATATTCTCTTTGTGCCATCTAGTATTAAAATAGTAATGAAATCATCATCAACTGGATGTCTATAAACACTAAATATAAACCCCATTAATATAACAGACCATTATGCATGCATCCAGCTCATTAAGCAAAAGCTCTATAATTGATATTGTGAGCAAAAGATATAATTCAATATATAATAATTTATAAGATTTTAGGATTAAATGAATTCACTGGAATAACTTTAATAATGAAATATGAATTTATTAATTAGAAGCAATAAAAAAATTAAAGTCTGTTGAGTGTCTTATAAATATAAATTAAGCATTCTGATTTTGATTAATACTACAAGAAATAAGCTATCACAGGTACATTTATATTTTATTGTGTCAGCCATTTTATGATGTTGATGCTAACCACAAACACATACATATTACAATTCCAGGCCTGTGATTCTATATAACTATTGGCTTTAGTTTTGTAATAGAAAATTATGGTAACTAATAGTAAATAATATTACTATTTTAACAAAATTTAAAAATTCACACTAAAATTAATAATGATACCCGAATAATTTACGTTTTTTTGACAGTAATTAATCATAAAACGGGTTGTATCTATAAAACGTTACAGTATTTTTTTTAATTAAAAATAATATACAATTATACATTTTTCAATTTACACACAATTTATAAATTCACACTATATTTAAAAATGATGTCCAATTAATTTCCTTTTTTTTTTGACAATAATTAATCAGAAAGTGGGTTGTTCTTGTTAGTGTGTATATATAAGAAGTACTGCTATTTAAATACTAAATTAAAAAATGATACCTGATTAATTTTTTTTTGTCAGTAATTAATCAAAAACTGGGTTATTTTTGTTTGTGTGAATGTAATAAAAGTAATGTTAGTTAAATATTAAATTTAAAAATGATTGCCGACTAGTTTTTTTTTTTTGACAGTAATTAAACAGACACTGTAATTTTTGTTAGTGTGTATATATAAAAGTAATATTAATTAAATACTAAATTTAAAAATTATACCCAACTAATTTGCTTTTTTTGATATTGACAGGAATTAATCAGAAACTAGGGTTGTTTTGTTTATGTGTATATATAAAAAGTAACATTATTTAATTACTAAATGTTAAAATAATACCCGACTAATTTGCTTTCTTGTTGACAGTAATTAATAATCAAAAACTGACTTGATTTTGTTTGTGTATATATAAAAAGTAATTTGTCACAGATGAATTCTCACGAAAACATTACTTTTCATGTGATTGTTGAAATGCTGCTGTGTCGCACCCTTAAAAGCAATTTTTGAGGGTTACACATTTGTAATTGAATCTTCACAACATTTTTAATAAAGTTACAATGTAACAGTAGGTTAGAGCATTTGAAAAAAAAAAAAACCTTCATAATAACATTTTTAAAAATTATGACAGGCTAAAATCCACACACTCTCACATGAAACTATAGAGAAAATAGACATTCTAGTATTATGATAAAATGAATAACACAACCAATTACAACAGCCAATAAAGGCATTTGTCTGTGCTTTTAGCATAGAAAAAAGCCAAAGCAGCTACCCGGCAGAGACTCCTTCTGGGTTTTATCATAGAAAGAAGCCACTTGAGTTGGATGAGGCTACTGAAATGATATATTTCTAGGAATTTATCTAAAAATAGTGCCATCATGTGGCTGACATGATACAATAGAAAACTACCCTCTCACATTATGACACAAATATGGCTCAATAAGTTTATATAAAACATACTTATATATAAGCACACAGATGTACATTATAATAATTTATGAGCATATCTAGATTGTCATAAATCTATAAATGAAATTTATTTTTATAATACACAATTAATGACTGATTTTACATATATGTGGGTGAGAATAAAAATGTGTACACACACTGGCATTTATAAAAAAATAGACATTAAAAATATAATTTCACAAGACACAATTTCTTGTTGAAAATATAAATAAAATTGATACATATATCTTTATATAAAAAATAGTTAATATAAACTAAAGTTTATAAACAAAGCAAAACTCTCCCTACAGTAGTGCCACCCTGTGCCAAACAGAGTAATCAATAGATGCAAGAAGCCTTGTGCATAAAATCCCTATCTAATTTCTACTCATCCAATATCCCCAAACTAGTTTCTGATTTGTGGCCTTTGTCAGTGAGGAGCTTTGGATCTGAGAGCACTGCACCTAGATCTTAGGATCTAATGCAACCCTCCAGCAACCACTTCTTATCTCTACTTAAGTATAAAACTATGAAAATGAAATTGAAAACAAAAAATTTTTTTCAATCTAAGCTCAATAGCTTATATAGTCATATGGGTCTGAACTCAGTTCAGCACCTATACATTTTGATGTCTTTGGCTCTTTAACAACTTTAGCCACCACTATTCTATGAGGCAGGATTGGTGTTAAACCATTAAGCATCACATGATCACCATCTCTTATACTAGCACATAATTGTTTATAAACAATGCAAAACTCTTCATACAGTAGTGCCACCCTGTGCCAACCAGAATAATCCATGGATTTCAAAAGGCTTGTGCATAAAATTTCTATCTAATGCCTACTCATCCAATATCCCCAGACTAGTTTCTGGGTTGTGGCCTTCATCAGTGAGGAGCTTTGGATCTGAGAGCACTGCACCTAGATATTAGGATCTAATGCAACCCTCCAGCAACCACCTTTTATCTGACCACAAGCCAAAAACTAGTCTGGGGATATTGGATGAGTAGGAATTAGATAGGGATTTTATGTACAACCCTTCTGGCATCATCTGGTTGGCACAGGGTGGCACTACAGTATGGAGAGTTTTGCCTTGTTTATAAACAATTATGTGCTAGTATAAGAGATGGTGATCATGTGATAAAATAAAGTTATTAATAAATTCATTATTTCTAATGGTAAAAAAAATTATGTTTACTTTTTTTAAATATATATATATATATTACTTTTCTGACACTTCACAAAAGTTTTTTTTTTTTCAGGTTAATTGCAAACATCTTTAAAAACATTCCAGTAAGTTCTTTTGTTCAATAGAGACAGATTTTTGCAGTTTTCCTTTTTTAATAAAATATACTGGCAACACATTTTACTTTTAGTTCAATAAAGTTATTTACTTTAAAAAAAATTGTAATTAAAAATTTTTAACCATCATTTTCAAGAAATTGTTTAAAATAATATTGTTCTTATAAAATAGCACTTTCTACTCACCAGTTTCCATATATATATATATATATATATATATATATATATATTGATATAGGCACATATAATTTTTATCTAAAATTATTATTAAAGTAATTGTTCATAAAAGAAAAACATAAAATTAAACGTTGAAGAGTTTATTGCAGTTTGTTTTAGAAAAAATATAAGAATTAAATAGTTTTCTAGCGTTAGTTTTTGAAATAAAAAAAGCTACAATTAATTAATCCTAAGGGGGGAGGGGGAGTCTTGGTTTGAGACATGAAACTGAAGGTTTACAAAAGGAAATAAATAGTTTTTATTAGTATTCGTAAAAATATAATTTCAAAGGTTAAAATATACAAATCTCTTTTCATTCAAGTTTAATTAAAGAAAAAATAATGTTAAAACTAATATATGACCGTATATATGTGCGATTGTCAACAATAGAATAAATGTTATTATAAAGTTAAAGAAGATTATCATTAAAAAACACGGCAATGGCTATTAGATATTAATTAATATAAAACAATATGTTTTTGCATGGCTATTACTAATTAAGCAATCTTTCAAAACACGTTTATCAAATGATTATCAATTGACAACAGATCTTTGCCGGAGATAGGAGAAAGACAACAAGGTGCAGGTATAAATAGACCTTTTTTTTATCGGACAATTCATTCCACAAATTAATTGAGTTGAGACAATCATTTCACAAAGTTATGAGAGAGTGCAGTTCGGAAATTAATTGAGTCAGTTAAGAAACAAAATGCAGTGCTGAGAATATTTTGGAATGCACGTTCACCTCCAGCCCAGATGTCCGAGAAAACAGCAGATCTGCCCGTGAAATAATGTCAGCTTAACATCTTAGAAAATCTCCGTCAGTATCTATTTGTCTCCGATAGCAATAATCGTGAAAATCAGGAAACTCAGCAAGGAAACATCCCAGCCAGCTGGTAAGCATTTATAATGGAAATATCCTCACTGAAAGCAGCCTCCAAAGAACAAAATTCTATGTCAACATTCAAAATCCTAGGTAAAACATTTGCTTATTTTCGTTATACTGTAATAGCCATTGCATTTCATTAATTCGTGCGAATCCTCCAAGAGTCTAATTATATGAACTCGATATCATACATAAATGAACTAGTGTGATTAAATTTCAAATGCTATGTAGTCCTTTATTATCATTATTATGTGTGTGCATGAGATAATATGTGCGTGGTCATTATATCAATATTTATTAGTTAAATTAGAATGTTTTGTTATTAAATCTATAGGAATGTTTAAACTATTTAGAAATGTTAATTTAACATATGCGTGTGTTTTATTGGGATTATAAAATGTTTAAATTTAGTAAATAAATGTTAGTTAATAAATTATCTTTAAAATTAAACTATATTTGTCGGTCAATTTTTTTTATCAATTCCTTTTAACAAATTCTTTTATTAATTCTTTTAATCACTAATTAAGTATAATCTATTAGTGATTACAAACAACTGAGCTAGTCATGGATTTAGGCGTTGAGTTAGTGGCCATTGCTTAAAGTGCGTTATTTATTCATCCTTGAATAGATAGCTGGCGCCCGTGTTTATACACAAACAAAAAAAGTGCTTTGAACTTGATGTTGAACTCAACAGTCAAGAAGAAGTTATGTCCTGGAAATGTAACGTTAGTTATATACTTTATAGCTATTGTTTGGGCATACATACTCTCCGAGTATGTTCTTCTCTGCCTAAGAGACCGGTGTTTCGAATCCACATATTCAAATACGGTTCAATATATATATATATATATTATTTGTGCTTCACTGCATATAGATAAAACTGTATGGGCATAAACTATTTTGACAAGCTGATAGAATCTCTGGGGTAAGTTGGTCCAAGCTAAACAGTACTGGCTTATTGTCATCTTTGGGAAATGCACAATCTGGTAACTGTTTGAATATATATAGATAGTTTAATTTAGTTTAGAATTTGAGAAACTTCAGGCATACCAGCTAGTACACAATAAAGACAGCCTAATAAACTACAGAAAATCTAACCCTGGTCTCTATGTGAATCAAAACCCTTCCATTATATCACGAGAAGCATTAGCTTTATACCTTATTGTTTGCCTTCAACTATAAACAACTTCATAGTCATCATGTTATCATAGACTGCAAAACCTGTAAAATCTTTTTCCAATCTTTTTATAGTCAGGGTGGAATTTTAAAAAAGAAACAGTAATTAAAAATAATCTTGAAAAAAGTTAATGACACTATTTTAGTTCATCTTAATTATTTCAAAACAACTTTGTATGTTTTTTATCAAAATATTTATACAAGCTTTAATGAATAAAATTTGCTAATCAAAAAAATAAGTGAAAACTATAATTACGATACATCTATTATACTATAAAAACATGCTTGTTTTAATTTCAAAATCAGAAGTGCCTTTAAAATGTTTAATTTATAATCTTTTTAATTCAAAATTATTTAATCCTTAACTATTATTTCAGTGTAATGGTATAAACAATATTATAGTTTAAATTCTTTTGAAAGGATTTTGATTACATAGTAATCCTCATCAGCTTCAATTGAATTTCAATTTTTTTTTAACTTAACGTTATGTATATTTAAATTGTGTATGGCCATATTTGCAACTTGCCTATTAATAACATCATCTTTATATTTATCAATCAAAATTGCCTCTAATTTTCCTCTTTTTATGATTCCTTTTTCCCATTAATATTTTTATTTCATTACTATTAAATGTAAACCTATAATTACAAGTTTTTTCATGGTCAAAGGATACTGAAGCTGTATCAAATTGACTGATAGTTACTTATAAATAGTTCTGTGGTGATCTCTCATGTTCATTTCACATATTTATTTTTATATTTTGTTGGCATGGGCTTGATGATGATAAGTGGCATCAGCCTAGATTTACCCATGAAATATCTGTAGTATTGTAAATAGCACCCAACAGAAGGCCAATGATAATCAAGTACTGGCAGCCATTATTAAAAAAATTACTAAACTTGATTTCAAATATAACCACATCTGAGAAAGAAAAAAGTGTGCTTTTTATGCAGAATTAATTTTAAAAATTATTGTAAAATATGTGACAAGAGTATTGATAATTATAAATTGCAAAATAGTATCTTTAATAAAATAGTACCTTTAATGTATATTTAAAAAATCCATGTTTAGATTTGAATAGTAATTTTATGATTTTGGAGCTTGGATTGGGTTTTGTTTGTTTGGAGTTTGCTCAGCTGTACTCTCAGTGTTGATGATGAATAGACAATTTCATCATTGGCTTAAGAATATGATGTTTTCATGCAACTCAATCCTCCTTCTAATTACCTATTGTTTATTATGGTGCAGTTAATGTAGTCCAGCAGCTATTTTCAGCCTCTTTGTTTCCAAGGAAAAGGGCAAAGCATAGTTTTGTATTTTCTATCCTCTTACACTCAAAAGAGCTGGGTTTTGCAAAAAATTTTGCATTTTTTATTTCATATCAAGAGTTGCAGTATTTTATAGAATCTAAATTGAAGTAGCCCTCTTGGTGTTCTTGGTGCACTGAATACTTATAATCCAGTGATTGAATTCTTTATCTATTTCAGAAATACATGTCATTATTCATTCTGTTAACTGTCAGATGCCCTATTATATCACTAAAAAAATTGATCAGTACATAGTTTGAGATCTGAAATTTGTGTTAATTATATATGTATATTATGTAAAATATTGTAAGGTTGATGTTTCATTTCTTTTACTTTTCCCCATGGTGGAGAGATATGAGCCAGTTATGTGTCTCATGGCATACAACAACATAGTAATGTGTGAGCTTGTATAAATATAAAATTGAAAGAAAAAGTAGAGACAAACACAGGAAAAAATGTAGATATTTTCTAATTTGCACTGGCATAACAGTTAATAAGTAAATAATTTTGAATTTAAAAAAAATTATAAATTACTATTTTAAAAAGGTTTAATATTTTATTGATTCTGATTTTGAAATTAAAATAAGCATGTTATTATGTTACAATAGAAATACTAGTACTTATAAAATTCCACTACCCATTTTGATTTTTAAATTTTTTAAAATTAGAGCTTGTATAACATATTGTGATAAAAATCCTACAAAGCTGTTTTGAAAGGATTAAAGTAAAATGAAAAGAGTCATTAACTTTTTTAATCAAGATAAAAAAAAACTGATTTTAATTACAGTATTTTTTCTACTATGGCTACTAAAAGGTTTAAAATAACATTAAGGAAGTTTTTTTAAAGTTTTACTGTTTTACAGATTATGGCAAGATAACTACTACCATGATGTTATAACAGCAGGCAGGAGACTGCAAGTCTAGCTGCTACTACTAATGTCATAATGGTAGAGTTTGGATTCACATGGAAGTAGAGAACCTGCTTGTCTGTGTTCCATAGCCCATAAGATATACTAAATGGCCTGCTTGTCTGAAGTCCATCAAATGATAGAGTAAATGGAGTAATTAAATGCCATCAGTTACTTGAATTGCACCTTTCTCAAAGATGACAATAAGCCAGACTATTGTTTAAAAGAGGCCAGATTACCCAGAGATTCCATCAGCTTGCCAAAGTAGTTTATATGTTTATTGTTTTATCTATATACAGAGAAGCACAAAAAAGATTTTGTCAGATATATATAAAGAACAGCTGGTGAGTAGAGTGTTATATATATATATATATATAAATATATATATCATATATATATATATATATATATATATATATATATTATGATATTATTTTAAATAATTTTTTGAAAATAATAATTAAAAGTTCTAATTAACAAATTTTAAAAGTAATGACTTTTGTCAACTAAAAATAAAACAAGGAAAGAAAAAAATAAAGTATATTTGTGTCTAGTAGATTATTTGTTCCCAATATTGTTCATAAAAAAGAGAGAGAGAGGAAAACTCTGAGGATCTTTTTCTTAATATTGAAAATGTGGCCACAAAAATCTGAATTATAAATGAAATTTTTCAAACAATAATAGTTTGTTTGGGTTTTTTTAAAAAAAAGTTTACTTACTGTGAAAAATAGAGGCTAAATATTAACTTTAATTTAATTCATACTGTTTTATAGAAATACACACATACATGTGAATTTTATATATATATTTAACATGGAATTAATTGTGTCATAAGCTATTAGTTTGACAAATTAAAAATGGTATAAATGTCAGTGTATGCACACACTTTCATGAATACCCACATATATATGAAAACAGTCATTATCTATGTATCATTATGATAGCTTATTTTTTATTATTATATGACAATTCCCATATGTTACATAATCTCTGTGAGCTTATATAGATGTATGTCAAGTAGACACATATATGTTAAAATAATCATATTTTATTTATTAGTTTATAATTCAAATTTGTTAATTTGCTATTATACAGGCACATCTGAATACAGATATATAGGTGTTTTTGTAAACCTATTAGGGCATATATTTAAATTACAATGTAATAATGAATTTTTTTTATTATTAATCAAAATCAGAAGGCTTAATGTATATGTATAGCCATATTCTGCTGACCTCAATTTCATTTTAATTTAATTGTTATTAATAAATTTATATTTCATTGTTTAAATTATTCCAGTGAATTTATTTAATCCTAAAATATTATAAAACATTATATGTTTGTATTATATCTCTTGATCACAGTAACAATTATAGAGCTTTTGCTCTCTGAGCTGGATTTGTGCATAATGATCCATTATATAAAAGGGGTTTTGTATTTAGTGTTTATGGACATCCAGTTGATGATGAGCTGTTGGTAAAATGTGAATATCCTTCCAATTTCATATATTACATTTCCATCTAATTATTTATTTACAAATTAGGTTTAGAGTTGACCGGTACATTAATGGCATGAAGTAGCCAGAGTATTGATGGTAATCAGCATGTTTTAGTACCCAACATTATTTTTATTGATATCTTTATATTGATTAGCACTTAAATGTGTGCATCCAAATAATTGTTTAAATAATCTTCTCCAAGCTGTCAAGGGGTGGTCTATAGTAGATCCATTTCAAATCTAGTTATAAGATTGATTGTTGATTTTTTATTGTGATCATTCATGATAATGAATGATTATTACTTGTCTTGAACTGATAGTTACTTATAGTTAGTTCTGTGGTGATCTCTCATGCTCATTCCATTTATATTTTGCCAACTTAGGATTGATGATGATGATGACTGCCATCATCCCAGGTTCACCCCTGAAAGATATGAACCATTACAGTATATATCATTATTTTTGTGTCTATGAACTGGTTAAATTTTTAATGAGAATACTTCACAATGTTTTATTTATATTTAGCTCCTTGCTTAAATTTATTATAACTTCATATACCAGTATCTCTTTAGAGTTAATCTATAAAAGATAAATGTGGTCTGTTTCTTAGCTACTATTGGATATTTTTTTATTTTTTTCTAATTAAGGTTGAATGATGTATATGATCTAAGTATTCAAAATTATATATATATATAACACATTGATATTTAACAGCTCTAAAAAGTGCTTTGATTAAGGGCTATAAATATACATATACATTATGATTTTAAGACAGAAATATTAACAAATCTACCAGATATTCCCACAGTTTTTGGAATTTGATCCTGGATCCAGAAAACTATTTTTCAGATTACAAGTAAGCTAAAGATTGTTTAAGTAAGCCTATATCAAACAGATTAGTCATTCATTTGGTTGGTAAAGAGGTATTTTAACTATTATTAAAAGATAAAGATTTCAGTGCTAATTTGAGATTATCAGATGAGTATTGATTATTAAATGTATATATAAAAAGTATAATTATAATATAATGCTTCTTTCATCATTAGTAGAGAGAAGGTATTGTCTTTCTATGTGCACTAAATCCTTATCTTACTTTATCTTTTAGGTGTTTTTTTTATTTATTTTGGATCTAGTTTTACAATTTAAATGAAAAGCTTTTAAATTTTATTTAAGGCTTCATATATCTTTTCTTTTCCTACATTTGATTTTTAGTGGTACATTATTAATTATTCTTTACAAGAGTTTCTGAATCATAAGTTAACATTACTAAGAATTCTTACCTCCTAATTACAGTCAATTTCTTCTATTGTGGCTCACTGTAACAAAAGATTACATTTGCCATAACATTTTACTGTCATTTTCAATGTGTTACATCCAGTATTAGATGATGATGATGATTATAATAATAAGAAGAATTTTTCCTGTTTTAAGTTATTTTTTGCAATTGTCTTTCATTTAGATATTTTAGTATTCAATAAGAAGCAAATTAATGAATCCCTCACCTTATTGAAATTTATCTAGGATTCTGAATATTATTAAAATTTTCAAAATGGTAATTTATATTTGACTATCACATTAATGCAAAGCATAAAGTCATGTATGTCAGGTGACCTTCATTATTCATCAAAATCAATCGTACATCAATTTTTCCTTTTTTTGCCTGCTTTTTTTTTTGCAAGTAATACACCCTTTTTTCAGTCACTTAACCTTTTAACCGCTAATTTTATCATTGGTTGTATCAGATAAAAATCAAATCTTTTAATTGGCCAACTCACAAACTGAAGACAAAGCCTATTGTTAAAACATATTCGCCTATAATATTAAATTCAACTCAGATACGTTTATAAAAAGTATATTATTAATTGTTCAGGTTATGAAGAGAACGGAAGTTCTTTCAAAAATAAATTGCTATTTATTTATTCTAAAATATTCAATATCGGCAACATAAAAGTTATAATGTAAACAAAAAGATCGACTTTTACGTTATAGAAAAGTAAATATTTCTTTTTACTACATCTTCAATATTTTTACTTAAATCTTCAATATTTTTCGAAAATAATTTTGTTTTTTTATTATTCTCTCTGAAAATAATTTTAATTTCTCAAAATATTCTTTTATAATAATTAAATCGTATTCGAAATGAAAATCTCAGCGTTTTTCTTTATTTTCTTTGATCAGGCAGTTTCTTTGCTCTTTCCAGCCAATCAGAATGTCTTTTTCGGCTGAGAGCATGCTAAGAACCAATCACAAATAATGTTCCTTCTTTGTTTAGGTTTAAATGCGTTTTTTTTTCTATTTTTTACTTGTAAAATAAATCGGAAGATGTCACCATCGTACAGAACTTTTAAAAACGAATTCAATACGTGTTTAACGAATATTTTCATATAAAAACTGGCTGAGTTAGAGTGATGTCAGATGTCGACGAGGAGCCTCGTAAGAGCGGGCAAAGAGTTAATAATAATGATGATGATGATGATGATAATAATAATAAGAATACTAACAATGATGATGATGATGATAATAATAATAATAACAATGATAATGATGATAATAATAATAATAATAATAATAATAAACAATTATCAATGTAAAAGTCATGTAAAGATATGCTAAAATCATAAAAGCTTTGTAAACTACAACTATCAATGTTATAATGTAAACATTTTTATCAAGAAAGTTTATTATTGTTGAAACATAACAATAATAATAATAATGATGATGATAATAATAATAAGGTAGTGTTCTGTTTTATTGTGTCAGCTACTTGATGGCACTATTTCTAGCTAAATTGCTAGAAATATGCCATTGTTCACAGCCAAGCAGATAGCCTTCTTTCTACAATAAAACACAGAAAGAGTTCATTTAATTCAGCTGCTGGCTACTGCTGTGGCTTTTTTCAATGCTAAAAGAACATAAAAATAAATGCCTTCATTGGCTGTCGTAGTTGCTTGAGATACACACTTTATCGTAATGCTGTTGACTGCATCATGTCTAAATAATTGAACTTTTCAGATCCAACTTTTTTTTCCATGTGAACTGATCTACTGGTATCTTCTAACAGTTTTAACAGTGTTATCACTGTTCCATTGGGACTGTGTAATCCTCACAAATTGGATTTTAGGGTGTGACACAGCACTATTTCAAAGATCTCAATGAAAGTAATGTATCCACGAGAAATTGTCTGAGACAAGGAAGATGGCTGCTTCGAACTCTGAAAATTGGCAATTGTCATACACTGGAGTCAGCTTTCATTGTAATAGTTTGTTATAATTATTAAGTTTAGTGGGTAAATTGCAATCTAATTTACTTTTTCTTTATCAAACATAGTATCTGATTAATTACTGTCCAAAAAAGGGTAAATTTACTTTTATTTTTTATTACAAAAAGTACCATAACTTTTCCAGTTCACACACATACACAACCAAAAAAACCCATCTCTGATTAATTACTGTCTAAATAAGTCTCTGCTATATTTACTATTATTTGTTATTAAAAAAGTAATGTAACTTTTTATGGATACACCCACACAAAATAATGCCACTCTCTGATTACTGTCCAAAAAAAGGTCAAAGTCAGCTTTCATTATAAAATTTTGTTTGAATTTGTTAAATTTTGTGGAAGTTGTAATATAATTGACTTTGATTTCAAAACACAGTGTCTGATTAATTAAGGTCCCAAAAGGCTCAAATTTACTCTTATTTTCTATTACAAAAGGAACATAACTTTTTATATCCACACACACACACAAAAAGCCAGTCTCTGATTAATTACTGTCCAAAACAGTCTCTAATGTGTTATTAGTTGCTATTCGAAAGTAACATAATTTTTTATTGACACACACACAAAAGCCAGTCTCTGATTACTTACTGTCCCAAAAAGTCAGCTTACAATTTTATATTTAGTTTGAAGTTTTTTTAATGTTATGGAAATCGTAATATACTTTACTTTTATTTCCTATTCCAAAAATAAAGTCAATTGTTCTATAGAATCACTGGCCTGGGAACATTATATCTATGTGTTTTTGCTTAGCATCAATGCCATCAAGTGGCTGACACAATAGAACAGAACACTACCAATAATATAATATTAATAGTAATAATGATGATGATGGTGGTGGTGGTGATGATGATGATAATAAATATACTAATAATAATTTATTGAATATCAACTAAATAAATATTACATGATCTCAGCTTAAAATACTTTTCCGGAGCAAGTACCAAACCTGAAGAAAGGGTAAAAGTACTTATTCTTACTTAAAAAGCAGAAGAGATCAAAATATCTAGATATTTATCTGGTATATGGATTTAAAACATTGAGATGTTTTTGAACTTTGGGCCAGTAGTTTGATAACTACAAATAAGGATAAAATGTGGCAGCTGGATGAAAAGTGTATTCGATCCAAAAAAATCTACATGTACTAGATTCAGATTACTGATGAAAATCATAAGCAGAAAATAGTCTGAGGAAGTGGATTGAACAGCTCTGGATAAGACTATCTAGTATCTATTAGCATCTACTGGAGTATAATAAATATGAGTTTTACTCTTGACTTCATACAAAGTTCAAGTAAATTTGTATTACTTAAAAATATTTTTTTCCTAAAGACTTTATAATTACCACTTTGCTTTACCATGAAATATCAAAATATAATAATAATCTTTATTATAAGCATTTATTTTATAACGTCTTGCGTGCGATTATAATTACGATAGAATGACAGCCTGTTAAGCTAATTGCGCAGACGCTGTGAGAATGTATTAATAAATGAATACCTTCGAACAACCACATGATATAGTATTTGTGTAAGAGTGCGCAGACGCTGTGAGAATGTTATTAATAAATGAATACCTTCGAACAACCACATGATATAGTGTTTTACTCTTACACAAATACTATATCATGTGGTTGTTCGAAGGTATTCATTTATCCTTTTTACTCTTACATAAATACTATATCATGTGGTTGTTCGAAGGTATTCATTTATTAATAACATTCTCACAGCGTCTGCGCAATTAGCTTAACAGGCTATCATTCTATCGTAATTTTTATTATAGGAAATAAATATAATTTTTCATTTGCACTGCATTTAAAAATTCTATTATTAACAAGAAAATATCAATATTTTATTAATCCTTCAATATTTTCCAATTTAATTTTTTTTTTAATGTTATATATTTTTCTTTTAAAATAATAATTCAGAAAAAAAAAGATTAATGAAACAAAGATGAAATTCCATAACTTCTATTAAATTATATTCAATTATTATAGGACTGCAGATTTTCAAATCAATCAATCTGTCATTTAAAATGGTTCCCCCCCCCCCCAAATCAAATTAATATAGGTTCCCCCCCCCCTTCTGTTTCTTGTATAATTTTAAGTTACTAAAGCGCAATAAAAATAGATAATATCAAGCTATGCATACAATAAAGTTTTATCTCTTTAAATTGGCAGTGGGTCGTAAAGAGTTTTAAAACATCACATGACCTCAGCTTGCACAGTGAATGATACGAACAAATAAATTAAGCTGTTATATATTTAGAGGGGAAAATATTTTCAATATATATTTTTAAGTAAAACTTTTATTTCAGCCAATAAAGATGGTTTTTGACTTTTCATACATTTTGAAGTTATATTTAGTAAAGTACATAGATGGTCCCATAGATGAGGTGGTGAGGTACTGCTTAGGTATTAAAATGAGGCATTGTACTTTAATATATAACTATATTTTTGTTTAATATATACTTATATTTATTATCTTCATTGCTTTGTTCAATAGAGCATCATATGCATATGCCATGCATAAAATACAGAACATTTAAAACATGATAAAAATGTTGTTATAGACTTTAGATTTCTTGTGTTTTGTGACTTAAGAACATTTATTTTTTGTAATATGATGTGATGTTCATTTTTACTTAGTTAAAAATATTTTCATATTTTATTTTATGGCCAATGGTAAACATAGACTGAAAGAAAATTATGGCAGAGTAAAAATTAGAATTATGCAAGTAAAAAATTAGAAATGGATATCTTATAAAAATTGGGGACTGTTTATGTGTGAAATTAAAATATTTTAATACGTTGACATTGAATGACATTACTATTGATTGCATTTTGTCAGAATAGAGATCATAATTAATGCAATTATTATTCTTGTTACTGTTTTCTTTTCTTAGAAGATTATTTTCAAAATTGATATATTTTGGAAAAATACTGATATATGTTGATTTTTGAAGACAAGTTAGTTGTTATGTATCTCCAACTAAAGGATTTTTGTAGTTTTCAGTAAGTAGCATGCCATTATGTTGTATAAGTAGTTCTCAATGAAGAATGCAATACTGACTTTTAAGAGTCCCTATTTCATAGAAATTAGTAGATTTGTGGGATAATCAAAGAATGATATTTAAATAATTAAAATAAATTTAGCAGTTTTAAATTTAAACCATTAAGCATCACATGATCACATTTCCTATACTAGCACATTAATTGTTGATAAACAGAGCAAAACTCTTCATACAGTATTGCCACCTGTGCCTTCTGGCATCCATTGATTACTCTGTTTAGCACAGGTGGCAATACTGTATGGAGAGTTTTGCTCTGTTTATCAACAATTAATGTGCTAGTATACAAAATGTGATCATGTGATGCTTAATGGTTTAATACCAATCCTGCCTAATAGGATAGTGGTGGCTATGGTTGTAAAAGAGATAAAGACACCAAAATGTATGGGTGCTGAACTGAGTTCAGACCCATATGACTATATAAGCTATTGAGCTTAGATTGAAAATATTTTTTGTGTTTTCAATTTCATTCTCATAGTTTGTAGTTAAGTAGAGATAAAAGGTGTTTGCTAGAGGGTTGCATTAGATCCTAAGATCTAGATGCAGTGCTCTCAGATCCGAAGCTCCTCACTGACGAAGGCCACAAGCCAGAAACTAGTCTGGGGATATTGGAGGGATTTTATGCACAAGCCTTCTGGCATCCATTGATTACTCT
>JAQFVV010001254.1:65000-88446 GCA_028023455.1 Epiperipatus broadwayi
GTTAAAGAATTAAAGCAAATCTATAGTTCTTCTAGTTCCTGTCTATTATTCTGGAGATTATGCTATTATTTTCAGTTCAAAATATTTTAACTTAATTTTTTTAAAGTTTTGAATGGAAGTTATAATTAATTTGGTTTAAAAATTAATCTTAAAAAAACTCAAATACTTTATCAGTTAACAAGAAAATAATTTTCAGAAACTTTTATTTTGAAAGATTAGCAGCTTAAAAAAAGTGTCAATTAATTTAAATATCTTGGTTATTTTTTAGATAAAATGTAATTTGAATATTAAAATGACTGTTAAACTCTTTTATATTACCACTGCATTGAACAAGTTAGAAAATAGAGAATTTCCTTATAAAAACATAACTACTCCAAATACATTTGTTATTTCATAACATGCATTTTATAAAAGTTTGTTTTAAACTTCTAGAAAGTAAAGACACAAATTCTTTTATTTAAGGATCATTCATAATATTATAAGTAAGTGGTGGCAAAATTATAAGACCAGTCATTATCTTTAACAATGTGGTAATATTGAATCTGTGTATTTTATTGAATAGACTGCTTAAAGAATGTTCTAACTTATTTCAAATTCTTGGAAAAAGAGTATAACACATAATAAAAGAATATTATACTCTAATAAACAGAGCAAAACTCTCCATACAGTATTGCCACCTGTGCTAAACAGAGTAATCAATGGATGCCAGAAGGCTTGTGCACAAAATCCCTATCTAATGCCCACTCATCCAACATCCCCAGACTAGCCTCCGGCTTGTGGCCCTTGTCAGTGAGGAGCCTTGGACCCGAGAGCACTGCATCTAGATCTCAGGATCTAATGCAACCCTCCAGCAACTACCCTCTATCTCTACTTAACTACAAAACTATGAGAATGAAATTGAAAACACAAAAAATATTTTCAATCCAAGCTCAATAGCTTATATAGTCATATGGGTCTGAACTCAGTTCAGCACCCATACATTTTGGTGTCTTTGGCTCTTTTACAACCATAGCCACCACTATCCTATTAGGCAGGATTGATGTTAAATCATTAAGCATCACATGATCACATTTTCTATACTAGCACATTAATTGTTGATAAACAGAGCAAAACTCTCCATACAGTATTGCCACCTGTGCTAAACAGAGTAATCAATGGATGCCAGAAGGCTTGTGCACAAAATCTCTATCTAATGCCCACTCATCCAACATCCCCAGATTACCCTCCGGCTTGTGGCCCTCGTCAGTGATGCTTAATATTATACTCTAGATGTAAAATTATTTTTCTTATCCAGAAAATATGTTTTAAAATAGATAACAGCTTTTTGTAACAGAAGACTTTTTTAAAAAATTTAACATAGTTACTATAAAAAAGAGCATAAAGTTGCAATTTAATTTTGGATTTACATAAGAATATTACTAAGATTTAAAGGTAATTCTTTCAATTTCTATACCAAATTCTTTAATGTTGTATAATTGTTTTAGAATAAATGAAAAAATATTAAAATGTATTTGTGTGTATTAATTTTTAAAAAATGGGATATATAAAGAATACAAAAAGATAATAGTTTAGTTTTATGTTAAATGTTTAAAGCATAGTTTATAATATTCTTTTTTTAGGAAAAAAACTATCTACTTGTTGCTTTGTAAAAGAGGATCTTTTATTCTTTTTTTAGCAGCATCATATATATATATGATAAACAAAACAAGTTATAAATTTCATAATTTGCTTTTAGCTTGCATTTTATGATCACTAGATGGAGCTTTACCAATAGCCCACTAACAAGCTTTGTTTACATAAATGCTGAGAGAGATAGAATTCAATATCTCTTTCGTTGTCTCCAACATTTAGACCATAGTTTCAAGCTAGTTGGCCCACGTCAGTAAAGGATAGGAAGACTAGAAACTAGATCTAAATACCAACTCTACAATCAGCATTTATGAAACAGATTTCTATCAGTTTGAAAGCATAAACTTTTCAGATACATAAATATCTTCAAATCTGGTCAAACAAACTAGATAGCTAGATGGGTCTGAAATCAGTTCAGTTTCACCATATAGTAAAAGCCTCTGCAATCTATATCATTGCAAAAACCTTCAAGGGTACATTTATGATAAACAAAACAAGTTATAAATTTCATAACTTACTCTTATATATATATATATATATATATAGATATAAGTTATATAAGAGTAAGTTATAAATGCTATACAAAAGTAATGCTATATATATATATATATATATATATATAGCATTACTTTTGTTTAGCATTTAGATCCCAAGAAATTGTAAAAGACCTAAATAATACACACCAGAAATGAAACATATGAATGAGGTAATATAAAAAAAGAAACTGTGGATGGAGAAACTGAATTAAATTTAAATAATTTTTTATTATGAAATATGTTGTTAATACTTGTAAAAGCATGCTAAGCATACTGTGTTAAATGAATTAAGCATACTATGTTAAAAATGAATAATTTTTTCTTAGCACACACAATGAAAGTGTTTATTTTAAATTACAATTGCTATAAGAAAAGTTAAATTTTACACTGGAATTTATATATTTAATATCTAGTTATTTACTCATAAGGATACTAGAAAGACTAAAAATGTTGGTACTAGTTTAGTATGCATTCTCCACCATTTTGGTTTTTAAGAGGAGTTCCAGACACCCAAGTGGATGCTTGGTACTGTAGTGTGTTATCTGCCATCCTTTATTACTTGGTTGTGTCTGTGGTTGGCTTGGGGCTACTCTTAGAAATCAAAATGGCAGTGAATTGTAAACTTAAATATATTTTCTTTACTTTGTGAAGTTAAATTATTTGCTAAATTAAACAAAGATTTATTGCATCTGAGTATGTTTGGAAGTTTACAATGATTAATATCATTGACTGAGAATAGATATGCAAACTGATTCCTTTCACATTTGCAATTTAAAATCTGATATGATGGGTGGCACATAGATATAAACAGCATCTAGAATAAGTTAGAAGAGTATAAAATGCAAGTTGAAGAAACTATGGAAGAGTTGGTTGGAAATGAGTATGAGGACTGGTGTGATAAAATAGAAAAACTGGCAAATAGGGTTTTAGGTGAGAATATTCAGAAGAATAAAATTAATAGAAAAATGAGAGTTAGTAAAAGTGTAAAAGAGAGAAAAAAAAGCATGCAGAGAATATAAGTGTGCTATTAAGAACAAAGAAAGTGAAAAAGATATTAATGCTAAATGGGAAAAGTACTTAGAAAAGAAGAAGTTAGCTAAAATAGATAATTATAGAGAGAGAATGAAACTAAATAGTAAATTATTGGATGATATTAATAAAAGTGGAAGAGATGGGAGTAAAAAATTTTGGAATTACATTCAAAGGAGGAATTTAGGGGAGAGAAAGATAGTATTACTGGATGAGGAGGGAATAGAGTGTAGCTCTAGAGAAGAATTAGAGAGAATATTGAATAGTTATGTAATGGATATAGAAAAGACGTTAGATGTGAAGGACAGAGGGATAGAAAATATGAAAGCATATAGTAATGGTAATATTAGGTTTACAGAAAATGAACTGAATGAGGCAAGGAAGAAACTGAGAAGTGGCAAAACAAGAGGGTTAGATGGATGAGCAGCAGAGATGGTAATGAATTTAGGGCATCGGGCAAAAGTAATGTTACAATCATGTTTTAATAAGATGGCACAGAAGAGAGTTTTTCCAGGTAGTTGGAGTAATACAAGAGTAAGATTATTATTTAAAGGAAAAGGTAAGGGTCATAGAAAGTTAAATAATTATAGACCGATAGCAGTAACATCAATTTTATATAAAGTTTTTTCATATATGGTGGCTGGAAGAGTTGCAAAATGGATGGAAGAAAATAATGTAGTGGGGAAAATGCAAGGAGGTTTTAGGTCAGATAGGTGTATATGAGATAGTTTATTTGTAGTTACACAACTTATAGATATGAATAGGAATTCAGGTAGACAGTTATATATGAGTTTTATAGATATAGAGAGGGCATATGATAGAGTGAATAGAAATAGATTATGAATAAGTTTAGCAAATCTGGGAATGGATAAAGCTTTAGTGGGTGTTATTAAGAAATCATATGAAAATAATTACTATACATATCAATTAGGGGATATAGATTCAGTTAAGGTTAAAAATGGGGTGGAACTGGGGCAAGGATGCCCTATGTCACCTATTTTGTTTGTGTTGTATTTGAGTGAAATGGAGAGGGCAATAGAAAGTCTAGGAAGAGGGATAGAGATACCGTTAATAGGTGGCAAGAGGATATATACATTGTCGGGTCCTTTTTTTTTCGGATGATGTCTTTTTGTGTGCAGAAAGAAGAGAAGATATGGAAGTTATGCTGAGGACATGTGCAAGGGTGGGTAAAGATATGGGGATTAAATTTAGTGAAGAAAGTTAAGTGTGGTAAATAGATATAGTTATTGGGAATCATCTTGAGTAATAAGAAAAATTGCTTGCATGAATGGGAGAAAAATTGATAAATGAAGAAAAGAAAAGAAAGGGATTGATAAAGAAATTAACAGTGTTTTCATATAATAAATATGATATAGCTAGAATTGTATGGAAGGGAGTGGCAGTAGCAGGTTAAACATATGGCAATGATGCGTTATGGGTTAGTAAAGGGTATTAGATTGCTTAGAAAAAGTACAAAGGGAAGTAGGAAGGTATACATTAGATGCTGAGGTGTGGACAGCAAAGAAGGCAATACAAGGAGAAATGGGATGGTCAAGTTTTTATATGAGGGATGCAAAAAGCAAATTGAAAATGTTAGGTAGATTTCAGTTTATGGATAATAAAAGAATAGTCAAAATAGTATTTAATTGGGTTACAAGTAAAGGGCATGCAACAAGATGGGTGAGAAAGGTAATGCGGTATGCAGAAGATTTGGATAAAGAAGTTATGTCAGTATATTTGTACAAAAAGTGGGATGATTGTATTAGGAGGATTGTTGAGTGTTATAGTGGTAAGGAATAGGAAAGAAGAATAGATGTATGGAGAACTAGTATGGAGAGTAAAACAAGTTTAAATATATATAGAAGTAAATGGAACATTGGGTGTGAGTTAATATATGATAATAGTAAGGAAAGTAGTTTATTGTTTAAGGCTCGAACGGGATCTTTAGCAACAAGAGAATATACACGTAAATGGAAAAATATGGGTGATTTAGTCTGCAGGTTGTGTAAGGAAGGCATAGAAAATATTAGGCATCTGTTACTTCAATGTAAATGCTTGGAAGCAGAAAGGGTACAAATAATGAAGTTATGGAAGATTAAATATGAACAAAGTGATTATACAGAAAGTGAGTTATTGGTTTTTATGCTAGGTTTGGGAAAAGATAAGGGGGATTTAGATATGAAGGTCATGGAGTTGACAAAGATTATGTTGTGGAAATGGGATGGAGCAGATTATGGGAAAACTTAGGGTGGACAATGGAAAAGGAAGGTAAAGTGGCTAACAGGTTTCTCTGGGCATAGCTGCTGAGAGATTCCTGACTCCGTTTGAGAAGTCACAGTGCATCACATCACATCACAGAAGAATTATTAGACTTATAAATACATATCTGGGGTGATTAACGCATATATAAATGAATTATTTCTAAACAGTTTGATCATGAGAAATTAATATCTACATTTTCAGTAATATGTTTAGGAAAGCTTAATGAACTAAACAACAATATTTTGCATAAAATTGCATACACGCATACTCATACATACATACACAGGTATAACAAAAAAAAAATAACACATCGGTATTGCATTTCATGTCTACATTGCAAATAAGCAAATAGTAAAATATTAAAGTTTAATTCCTAATGAATTAAAATTTCAGAAGCAATATAGATATACTTAAATAATTTTATTAATGATTTCATAGTTAAGAACGTCAAATAAGAATGCAAAATTGTTTCTATGTACACAAAAATATTAATTCTCAATTTTTTGCTACATTTGTGAATTTATGTTATCCCAGATAACTGAATTGCCCTGATTCATACACTTTTTTATTTTTAAATTTTCATTTACCGTTGTTATCTTAAATTAATCAGCGATGAGAAATTAATGTTACGAGACAACGCAATAAAATATCTTACGTTTATATTGTCATTTAACAAATTATAAGACTTAATTAAGTTTGTTTCGTTCGATTATCTTAAATATTCAGTTTTGAAAAAGATACAACAAAGATAAATGAAAATCGTCATACTGAATAAATTCTTAAAAGAATTAAACAGCTGACACAAATATTCATGTACACATAAACATTCCTTATTATTAAAATAATAGAAAATGGTCAACTCTCAGCCTGACCTATCTCCCTACTCTCATTAATTCGTTAACGAGTTGAAGAATTGTTGTAGTAATGCCCTATCTAACTAACGTGTCTTTTATCTATGTATCAATTCATTTAATAATCGCTTACAATTTTAGTAACGAATTAATTACCGTTGGAATTTATTATCTAAAAGACATTACAGTCAATATTAACTGAGCTGAGAAAGATATGTTAGCAAAAATTCTTAATCAAAAATAGATTAGCTTTTTTTGATCATTAATATCGCAGTTTACATTCCTGCTACATTGTTTTTTAATTAAGATGTAAGTTCTGATTTATTGTTACCAAACAATAATAATGGTGAAGACTGATAATGACAATATTATTCTTCAATTATGTAAATAAGACATGATTTTTGAATTAGAGAAGAAGAAAAATATTTTTTCGGGACTTTTACTTATCTGCTGATACACCTTGAGCTTCTTTTGATTACCGGCTACAGAGACTATATATATACGTGATCTCAAATGAGGTATAAGCATTAAAATAATAGGTCGCAAATTTTTTATCTCAATAGGACATGTTTTTTTTTACCTGAATAAAATTTAAAAAAAACTATATTTATTTGAATGTTTTTGGGTTTAATCTGTCATCTATTGCCCAAACATCACGATATCCTGAGCAACTAAACAAATGAGTATTAAAAATAATTGTGTGATTAGTTTCTCTGAAAGTCAAGTAATATTCCATGACTCTAATCATTTAATTCACAATCTTCGCTCATAAGCAAGCTACTTTTATAACTAAGCTAACTGTTTAGAGCAGGGATACTCAATCTTTTTCTTTCCTGTGCCACATATATTTGTGTGCTACATCAAGTGGGCCATGGCAACCAATTGTATCACACAAAAAAAATGTCTGACTTCTCAATTCATGCATGCCACAGCTTGTGGATCACTTTACTATATCTTAGAATTAACATATTAATAAAACGTAAACACTTTTATTTGATATAAACATTTATTTAAATATCAGTGTGGTTTTTGATATTGAGATAAACTTTTAACAATTTTAGATAAATCTGGTTTATATGTGCTACATGCTACTCTTAATATATCATCAAGGTGTAAATCAGTAAGTCTGTTTCTATGCACATTCTTCACATATTTCATTTTCGAATAAGATGATTCACAAAGATATATTGATGCAAACAATGTGAGCAACATTTGGGCACACTTTTTGACAGTTTTATATTTTTCAGGCACTAATTTCCAAAATGCCATATACTCCTTTCCCTCCCTTTTCACTTTAAAAATGACTTCCAAATTTGTGTCACTTTTAAATTCAACAAATTCGTTAAATAGCTTAACATAATCATGTCCAAAATGCAGCTAATTGTGTAATAGTTTCTATTTCTAAGTGCCAAGGATTTTCTATAAGCAAAAAAACAATTCTTAATATTTCTTAAATCTTGAAATCTTCTTTTAAATTCTTTCAATAAGGTACCTAAATAATTTAAAATAACATATACATAAGAAATGTCAATAACATCTTGCTTAACATTTGTCAATGTTGGAAAATGATGTAGTATTTGGTTTTGTATATCTTGGTAATAAATATTTAGTTTTTCTTCAAAAGCAAATACTTTATTTGTCATTTGTGAAATAATTTTATTTTCACCTTGCAAATTAATATTAAGATCACAAAGTTTTTTTCTGATGTCACATAAAAAAGCTAAAAGACACCACCATCCATCACTGTCAAGCTCATTCTAAGTTTTTTTGTTTTCTTGTAAAAATGAAATAATTTCATGATGTAATAAAAAAAAATGATTCAAAACTTTACCTCTGCTTAGCTATCACACTGAATTATCCAAAAGTATATCACCATAATTACTATTTATTTCTTCTAAAAGATTTTTAAATTTTCTGTGGTTTAATTCTCAGGCTCAAATATAATTCACAATGTTTATGACAGTTTTCATTACAGCATCTACTTCTTTAATGGATATATGTGCCCCCAAGTTTCCTTGGTGAATTAAACAATTAAATGATAAAGGATTTATTAGATTATATTTCTTTTTTAATAGGGAAACAAATCCCTTTTCAAATCAAATCATTGAAGGACATCCATCAGTGCACACAGAAACCAATTTTGTTATTTCAATGTTATTCTTTTCCAGGAAAGTACAAATACTATTGAGAAAATCACTACCTCTAGTGTTATTCTTCATAGAAAGAAATTTCAAAAAATCTTCACAAATTGAATTTTGTTCCATATTGTATCTGACAAAAATAGCACATTGTGTTGTTGCTGAAATGTCAGTACTAGAATCAACAGCCAAACTAAAATATTTGCAGTTTTTCAAATCTTCTATTATATTATCAAAAATATGTTTTGCAATATCTTCAATATGTCTAATACAGGTTGAATCTGATTGTTGTAATTTCTTAATTTGTAATAATATTTGACTTTTATTATTAAATTTATCAAATAATATATTCAAAGCATTTAGAAAACATTCTTTCAACTTCAGCATCTGTAAACGGTTTCATATTTTTGCCAAGTATATAACAAATTTTGTATGATGCGTGTGTTACCACTGCTTCATGTGAGATTGCCACTGACATAACATTTTGTTTTTGTTGCAATGATTTCTTGAAAAAAGCTAATTTTTCACTTCTTATTAAAGACCCATAAGCAAAAGTCTCATTAAACAATTTATGTTTCATGATGTAATGACAATCAATGTTATATTTTTTTTAATATGACACTTTCTCAACAAATCAAACATGTTGCTGATCCTTTGTTATTCAACACAGCAAAATATTCCTCTTCCCAGTTGCCTTGAAACATTTTATTTTCATCTGATAATTTTCATTTGTTGCTTGAAGACATCATTATGATGTTTAAATTATAGTTTGATATAAAATACTATGTGTCTGTGTGTATACAAATTCACGTATAAAACTATTGCTTTCAAAAACATGGACTATTGATTGAATTAAAGATTCAAACTTCTGATTGGTCAATTATACAATCTGTAGTAAATATATTTGTCTTTTTAAAATTATATTTGTTTTAGTTTAGTATCTAAAATGGAAATTTATAATTTGTCTGATTACAGAAAGGTTTTTAAAAAATAAATTTCTATTTATAATTGATGATAATAATCTAACACTGTCAAATTATAATAAATGCTTACCATTCAATTACAAATTCCAGAAGCAATTTATTGAATTTCTTATCAACATATTTTAGTATAAAAGTAAATTTTTTGACTAAAATTTGAGAAACAAACAAGTGGGGTAAAAAAAAACTTACTAAATTATGTTTTCGTTTTTGAATTCAAAATGTAGAAAGACAACTGTCGAAGTCATGAATTGGCATTCTCTTGTGGAAAAAAAAGCAATCAATCAGAAGCTTGAAAATATGGATTTACATCATTATTATATCATTAAATTTAAATATTTACTGATAAAAAAAATACTGAAGATGCTAAAATCAGCGAAATAATGCTAAAGATAGCGGGTTAAGAGTGAGTACAAGTCATATATGAAGATACTCAAGCATTTCTGGTACAGACTTTGCAGGTTCTTCAGATCTGTGAAATAAAAAAAAAACATAATGTTATTAGTGCATCAATAAAAAATATCAATCGCACATGGTTATTTGTTAATTAAGAAGAGTGTTGTCACATCTGTTGACCATCAGTCTATAGCTGGGCCCCATATAAAAACTTGGTGGGCTGCATGTGCCCTGGGCTGCATAGTATCACTGGTTTAGAGCACAAAAAATTGGGATAGCAATGTTGTCATAAGTTATTTATAATTAATAGAATTATATTTTTTTCCAGTAAATGAATTGCCTAGTTAAAACTTATGATCACTTTTACCATCACTGCATTACAAATAAAGCATTAGTATCCTCCACCCCCACCTCAAAAAATCGTCTATTACATATTTGTTTTAAAATAATGTTCTTTAGGTGATATTGGATATTAGGCAATCTTAGACTTAATATTTAAAAAAATAACTGCCTAGAAACTGAGTGATTAGAACAATCAATTGAGAGATCTAATATTGTAGTGCTTATCACATTTGTCTTCTATAGTCAAACCTGGATTTTGAATCTAAGTTAAATTCAATTTTTTTTTTTAAGTAATTGAGGATTTTTTAATAAAGGACAAATATTTTCATGTAGTTAACTTTTCCAAACCCAATACAAGTGGGCATTTAATTATAGAATGACCAGATGTCCTGATTTTTGGAATTTGTTCCTATTTTTGATTAGATGTCCCAGTGTCCCTGAAATATCTTTTCAGGACCATTGTATGTCCCAATTTTTAAATAATCATAATTATTATTTGTCTGACATAAATAATTCATTGCAAAATGATAGTTTCTTAGTCCTCACTGTCCATTTCAGTCTCTGCAGCAATATTACAAAAACTTTAGATAAATTCCAACACCAAAATAAAGCTTGCTATTACATTATATGGCAGGGTTCTCAAGATAGACATGCTCTCACATCCAATCTTATCTTGGAGCATGTGCAGTTGGATTTTTGTACACTAAAATTTGAACTGCACTTGCATCTGCTTTGATTGACAGTGTACTTTTACTAGTTCTTAGTTGATATTAATTTTCTATAGTGATAAAATTAATAGGAATATTAATAACTCTAAACAATAGACAACATGCCAAAGAGGAAATGTACTTACAATGATGAATATATTCAGGAATGGAATTTTATTAAAAAAAAAAAAAAAAGATTGCAATGCCATAAAAATGATTGATCGTTATGTCCCAATTTCGATCGAACCCTATTTAATTATCAGTTGGTAAATGATTGTCTAGTTACTCTCAATTAAAAGATAAAAATTGCAGATATTTTTAGTTATGATCAAGCAATTGACTTAACATCATCAGTTTCATTTTCTATTTTATTTAAAAGATTGATTAAGACTGCTTTATTGTTTCGATCTATTTAACTATTTATCTATCTACCTATCTATCTATCCTTATGTAATGTATCAGAACATTATCTTCAGTGTTTGTTTCACTAAAAATAAAGAGGTATTTTCTTTAATAAAAATAAAGAAAATTTTCAAATTGTATTTTTTATTGTATTTATTTTATTTAATTAATGAGTTCCAAAATATAGGTAAAGTCTTATATGGCTATATGATTCAAATAAAGTATTTACGTTTATTAAAATTTGAAAAGAGGAAAAAAATCTTTATAACAATTTTTTTTCTCTAAAAGTTAAATATTTAATAGAAAAGAACTTTCTATTCTTTCATGGTAACTTTTTTTTTTTTTTAAGTGTCATAGCATCGGCCGGGACGCGAACCCGCAACCCGGGCAACTGCCTGCAAGTGCAAGACAGTCGCGCTGACCTCTCGACCACCAATGCAAGACTTCTGTAATTACGGATAATACAGATCTGGTAATTTATTTCTTTTGTAAAAAAAAAAAAAAAAAAGATTAATTAGAGCCCAAACATTAAGATAAGTAAATTTTTTGTTAATTTGGTTTGCATGAATCTGGTCACATATTCAAAAATTGTTGGTTATAAGAGGAGTGTCTTTATTGTTCTCTGTTTATATTGTCAGTTGACATGGAGGTAAAGAAATAAAGTTGTCACTAGAAAAGAAGATTCAACCACTGCTGTAAATTACTTTTGATTATTGAGCCAACAATTCAAGCTGATTTTTAGTATAAAAAAATGAAAAATAATTTTTATAACAGAAGAGCTAACATCAATGAAAAAGCCAAATTTTATAAATGCTGATCACATTTCTTCACCAGAGATGTTTACAGATATTCTCATGCATTTATCTTTATAATGCAGTCATATATCTTTAGTTGTGATTGTTTGTGTGCATTTGATTACTTAAAATATATTGCAGTCATATTAATTGTTAGACTATAGTTGAGTTTTGGCTGGTACATTCATAACAAACTCCCTCCAGATATAAGATAAGAAAAGTGCAATAGAAGTTTGGAGGGAAATAAAACGCCAGATGCATTTCCCATACCACTATATAAAGAGAAGTATTTTAAACCCCATCTTTATCTTACACTGTTGGAAATATTGAGTTAACATTCCTTTTAAAGATTACCTGGCAGTTGTGTTTAAGATGCAATTCAACAAGTTTACATTTTATGAGTCTTTTACTTTATTTGTAACCATATGTGCATTATTGTGAAAATAAAAACTGTATTTTAATACTAATAAAATTTTTATTATAATTATTTTAGGAATGCTATGGCTAGTGCATTGGGAGTGCTCAGAAAGCAGTGTCCACAAAGTCTTTCAGAAAGTATCCAAGAAGTTCAAAAATACACAATTCTACAGAAAAAGTCAAGGACAATCTGGAATTCTAATGTACATTTCCAAAAGGTGTAATTTAAGCTTTCAACTCATGTATCTTTTATTTTGTTTGTTTAAATTGTTTTGTTTGTGTATTATATCTTTTTTTCCCATGCATGTGTAATTTTATTCTTAAAGAATGAAACTTGAGAGTGAAATTGGCAAATTTTTGAAAATTGTTTTAAATGTCAAAAGACATGCTCATAAGTATAAAAACCATTCATGAAATCTCAGGTAATTATTATCCCCTCTAAATGGCAATTTGAAGCATATTCATTTGTATGTTTCATCATAGGCATAGAAAGTTTAATATTTTATTGCATTATTTATTTTTTGCTTTATTAAAAAAGAGATTCCCTGTATATACATTTATGTATTTGGCAAAGGAATCATTTTTTGTTAAATATTCTTGATTATATTTTTAATAAAACTATGTATGAATAACCCTGTAATTTTTATTTCAAGTAAGGTGAATTGTTTAAATATGTTGCTGGCATCACTGGTTTAAAATACATATTCACAGCTTTAGTTAAACATAAATAAAAGCAGCACACAAACCACCTTATTGTTTTCAGTGCAGCTTTTACTTGTGCATAATGTAGAAACTCAGTTTTATATAAAAATTTTACCAAGATAATTACAACTCGTCTACAGAGAACCTTGGATTTTCACCAACCAAGAGAACAAGCTGGATTTAAAAGTGGTTTTAGTACAGTAGATCATATTCAAGTATTGAGAGAAGTTATAGAAAGGACAAATAAATATGAGTTGTCATTATGTTTTGGATTTGTAGATTATGAAAAGGCATTTGATTCTATAAACATTTCTTCAGTGATTAAAGCATTGGATCATCAAGGTATAGATCCAGGATATTGTCATATTTTAAAGAATATTTATAAAAATGCAACAGCAACAATTAGATTACATAATGATACTGGGAAAGTCAACATTGAGAAAGGTGTAAGACAAGGTGACTCCATATCTCCAAAACTTTTTACAGCAGTGCTGCAAGAAGTATTTTGTGGATTAAAATGGGAAACTAAAGGAGTGAAAGTAAATGGAGATTATTTAAGTCATTTAGATTTCGCAGATGATGTAGTTGTTTTTGCAAATAATGCTTCCGAGCTGCAGGAAATGTTGCAGGAGTTATCAGATGAAATTAGGAAAGTAGGACTAAAGATAAATGTTAAAAAGACTAAAGTAATGTTTAATCGATTTGCTCAAAATATGAAAATAAAGATTGATTATGATGAATTAGAAGAAGTTAAGAGTTACAAATACCTTGGTCAGATTATTAATACAGATGGAAACATAATAGAGGAAATTAATCATAGAATTAAACTTGGTTGGAGTGCTTTTGGTAGAAATAACTTGATATTAAAAGGAAATATGCCTATGTGTTTGAAAAGAAAGGTTTTTAACAAATGTGTTTTACCAGTTCTTACTTATGGATCTGAGACTTGGACACTTAATAGAAGATCAATACAGAGACTTCAGACCACTCAAAGAAGTATGGAGAGATGTATGTTGGGAGTAACAAGAAGAGATCGAAAACGCAATGTATGGGTAAGAGAACAAACAGGTGTTACTGACCTCATTGAAAAAATTAAAAGATTGAAGTGGAGTTGGGCTGGACATATTGCTAGAAGAGATGATAATAGATGGACAATTGAAATTTTAAACTGGATTCCAAGAGATTGTAAAAGACCCAGAAGGAGACCACACGTAAGATGGATGGATGAAATAAGAAAATGTGTAGGGGTGATGTGGAGAAGAGAAGCTAATGATCGGAGAAGATGGATTAAACTTGGAGAGACCTTCATCCTGCAGTGGATTGATAATGGTTGATAATGATGATGATGATGATGCATGTAGAAAAAGTAAGACTGCATGTTTCATAATGAGCTTTTAAACCACTAAACATCACATGATCACTATCTCATACTAGCACGTAATTATTATTAAACAAGGCAAAACTCTCCATACAGTAGTGCCACCCTGTGCCAACCAGAGTAATCAATGGATACCATAAGGCTTGTGCATAAAATCCCTATCTAGTGCCTACTCATACAATATCCCAGCTTTCTGGCTTGTAGCTTTCATCAGTGTAGAGCCTTGGATCTGAGAGCTTATTAAGAGCTATTCATGCTTGTTGTATAACATTTGTAGTATAAGCTTATTAAATTAAATCATGTGATATATGACTTGATTTCCTTGCAAAGACTGCATGCTATTTGCATATTGCATACTAACATTTATATATAATATATCCATTTTCACCGATACTAAGTTACTGAAAATTTTATGTAATAATAAAATAGCAGTTTGCATTATTGCCTATTAACCAGATATGACAGACAAATCAAATGCATTTTTGAATTCGATGCAGTGATATTAATAAAACCAATCTATTTGGTTTTTACTGCAGAAAAAAGTTTTTATTTGCAGCCTACTGTTATTTATAACATTTTTTAATGATTGTATAGTAATTGGTGTTTTTTAATCTTTTTTCCAAAGTACATTTCGATTCCCCAATGAATGATTTTTTTGCATCCATTTATAATTTGATAAATAATGTTATTTTTAGGAGTAATATATATATATATATATATATATACACACCAGACATTACCTAACCTGTGGAAAGACCATCAGTTTTTTTAATTGTTTGTTTTTACAATTTTTTAATGTAAATTAAACAAAAGATTTTAATATTATAAAAATAAATGGGGGAAATGTACTGTCCTAAAAGGCCACCATTTTTTAAATTGGTTTCATATGTGATATATAATAATTACACCTGGGTCTCTTTTTATTCAGATTTTTTTAATGTGATTTTGAAGTTATGTGATTCATGTTTCTTCTTAATATCTTTTTATGCAGTTTTCTTTTATGCGATAAAGAAGTTCATATTTGACTTAAAATTGGAATTTTCCCATTTTATATACACATTATATTTTACATACTTTAAGTGCCTGTCGGAAAAGGTTTGGCAATAAAGTTAGATGCTGTAGAAGATTTAGAAAAAGGTAATGAGATAGAAGTGGAACCTGTTTGTTTCACAGCAAAAATGATTGGGGATAGTAGTGTTCAACTTTCTAATCAATTGGAAAATCATTTTCTTATTAATGACATGAATTATGAATGAGTTCTTAAATTCCAATGAGAACTAAATAGTTGTATATTTAGATATCATAAGCTTTGTAAACAATTAGTAAAATCATTATCTCAAAGTTTAATCACTGATTACATTGTCACCAGAAAATCATTAACACAGCATGAGATTGAAGTTGGTGCTAATTCTGCTGTTTGTGTTCACAAATGAACACACATATTGTCCAATAGTGATAATGATTCAAAATAATAATTATGAAAAAATGTAAAATAAATTACACATAAAAACATATTGTTTTGAATAAAATTAAATAGTTAATAAAAAAGTAAAAAAAAACTATCTTGTATCAATTTTTTTCAAATATTTGAAATTTTTTATTGGTCATACTTTATTTCCTTATTTTTTATGTGAATTTTAAAGTAATTTTATCTTGTTGCTTTGGTTCTATATGACTTTTGAAAATTATGGAACATATCCCAAATTTTTCAAGATAAGTTAAGTCTATTTTTGTGCGATGTTTTTTATGTGAGTTTTCTGCGGAACATATCTACCACATAAAAAGAGATCCAGGTATATTTTGTTTGTTTTTTTTAAAAATAAAAAGAAGTTATTACAAGTTCATTTCTATCTTTCTTTCTTTTTTAAAACTAATAGTTTCTTTCAAAATAGGATAACAAACATTATTTACAAATTGAAATTAGTTAAAATAAATTATAAATCAGACTTTAATTATAAGACTCACAACATAATAACCATTTACTTTTTTCTGAAAAATATTAAAAGTCCATTTAGGGTGATAATATTAAAGAGAAATATATTAATAAAAATGTTTATTAGCTAAAATCATAAATTAATTACAGTTTATTAATGGAGAATTACTTCCTTCACATAAAATAAGCTTCATAAAAATTATGGATTATTAAATATAAATAGTGGAATCCCTTCTTTTGCATAAAATAAGTATAGTTATTTATTTATAAAAACAAATTTAATGTTATTTTGTTATTTTTTTCAATTGTAAATTTGACATTATGGATCAAACATAATCCTTTTTTTAATTGGCTATGAATTTGACCATAATAGCCTTACAGACAAATATACATACATTCACATGAATTTTATATATAATAATAATATAGTCAGAGAATTAACCTTCTAATTAAATATAATGTGATAATTTTATTACTACTTCCTCCAATGTCAAAATTCTGGCATAATAAATAAAAATGAATTACATGCATTCATTCACTAATTATTATATAAACATCTTAAAAAAAACCAATTCCTGGCAAGCCTAAAATTTAACTCAATAGAGATGGTCTTGTAGCTTCACTTAAAGTGACGTAATTCAATTTACAAAGTCAGAGTTAAATGCTAAACATTTTAATAACTTAGTAAAAACAAACTATGAAATATATGTAAGCTAAATTAAACAGGACCTAATTATATGAAATACTATATTAATACTTTGACCCTGGAAAGTATTGGTCTAAAAAAATTCTCACAGCATATTCAAATTACATGGTTGTTTCCTATTATATTTTATATTATTTGGTGCTATTTATTTTATATATATTCATAGGAATTAAATAAAAGTTTATTGCTATTAACTTTTCAATATAGTTTTGTAATGTAATTGCTTTTTATTTGTTAGAACTTGTAAAAAGTCTTGCTTAACTTTATAGTAGATGAATTTTCCATTTCACTGATATATCTTAACATTTTAAGTGCCAACTTTATATCTTTTTAATGAATTGAAAATTTAATGTGACTTTAAATTTGTTTTAGTAGATAATATACATTTTTACTGTTTCACTCTTTTTTTTTTATAGAAGGCAATAATTCTCAATTTCCAAAAAAAAACTGAGATATTATCATATATATAACACAGGATTAAGCAAGCTTAAAAGTTAAATTATTTGTTATTAGCTCATAATACCATCTACTGGATTCTTATTTATAATTTTTTATTTAAAACATCAATCAAACACTGCGTTACTGATAACCTACCGAACAAATCAGGAAGCTTAGCATCAAGGCTTAAGTCATCTGCTATTAAGAAGCCAAAGTAATCGTATAAATCAAGAATGAAGCCAAATTAGTCATTTTAAAAAAATATTACTAAACAGAGTCTCAGCTCAAAGAATAGACCCATAAAAAGAAATATAAATGACTTCATTATTCTAGAAGCATCCATTTATAATTAAACATGGAGCAGAAATAAATGTTATAACCTGATAGAAATAATTTAATAAAAAGCCACTGTGTGTTTATATATGGATGAAATAAACACAAACTCATATCTATATAAATAAATTTACAATATATACAACTGATATACTTTTGCCTAATGCTGTCGGCTAGTTGCAGGGCAACGATTGAAGGAAGAAACTCAGGTACTTTTAGGTTTATATAATCCTCAGCTGTACTATGGCAGCTTGACCTATGTGTAAGTACAGGCATACTTCCGTCTGTACTGTGACAGTTTGCCTCATATCATGTTTATATCTAGCAACTTCCAATTCTATGCAAACTTGTCTAATTACATTAATCATATAGTGGACAATATGTGTATTGCCATTCTGCTCAATAGTAATTTGTTGTCTGACTTTATCTCCAAATGGACTGCCTATTTATAGCTACTGAACATCCTACTGGCTGCATCTGTTGTTGGATATATCTTACCTATTCATATATTCATTGTTCTGTAGTGATGGATACTCAATGTGATCAAGATAGGATGGGTTCTGCATTAGTCCATTAGTTGACGGTAAGTCTAGCTATAGCAGATACAAAATTTGGTGATAATTCTATTTTTATTGATTTTATAAGCTTTTGTGGATTTTAAATAGTAGTAGTAATAGTAGTTGTAATAGTAATAGTAGTAGTGGTAAATAATGGTAGTAGTAATGGTAGTAGTGGTAGTAGAGATAGTAGTGGTAGTAGTGACAGTCACAGTATCATTGGCCATAGTAGTAGTAGCAATAATAATAATAATAATAATAATAATAATAATAATAATAATAATAATAATAATAATAATAATAATAATAATAATAATAATAATAATAATAATAATAATAATAATAATAATAATAATAATAATAATAATAATAATAATAATAATAATAATAATAATAATAATTCAATTCAATTCAATTCAATTTATTTACCGTACAAAACTACAGCATTAAGCCAATTACAGAATTGCACTATAATAACTATACAATAATATACATAAATAATATACATAAATGAGTAAAAATGATGAAAATAATATAATTATATGCCATACTTTTTTACAAGATAAGTAACAAATTTTTTAAAGTCTAAAGAAAAAATATTTTCATTAATAAAATCATGATTATAGGTATTAGGCAAACGAAGCAAAGGTGAAAATTTTAATATGTTAGAGCGACAAACCTTAATATAAAATAAAGTAAATGTACGTGTTTTATGTAAACAATTATTAAACGCAATATTTGAAATTTTGTTAGTTAATATAATTTTTTGATTCACAAGATTATATAAAATTTTAAGATCTCTCATTTTTCTTCTAATGGATAGGGATAGATAATGGTCTTTTAATTTAATGTACTTAGAAAATTTGTCATAAACCAATTGAATTTTGATAATATCTCGTTTGGAACTGGGATTCCAAACGACAGATCCATATTCTAAAATTGGCAAAACCAAAGAGAGAAACAATTTATATTTTGTAAAACTACTAAATTGTCTACCATGCCTTAAAATTGCACCCATAATTTTAAAAGCCTTATTTACTACATTTTCAATATGATGATGAAATGATCCATTGCTTGCAAAAATAATTCCAAGGTCTTTCTGAGTATCAACAAACTTTATATTATGATCTTCAATATAATAAGGACAAATTATCATTTCAGATTTTTTGGAATAAGAAACTGTTGAACACTTATCCATATTAATATCCATTTTATTATCTCTACACCATTTCACAAAACTATTGATATCTTTTTGTAATAATATGCAATCATTAATTGAGTTTATATTCCTAAAAATTTTACAATCATCTGCATAACATAAAATATGCGAAAATTCTAAACTCTCTCCCAAATCATCAATATAAATGTTAAACAATAATGGTGCAAGGATACTGCCCTGAGGTACTCCTATATTACAATAATATGGATTAGAAGAATTATTCTTAAACTTTACATAAGCTGTTCTCTTCTTAATAAAAGATTCAAACCATGCAACCAAATTATAGGAAAAACCTAATTTATACATTTTGAAAAGCAACCTGGAATGATCCACTTTATCAAATGCCTTGGATAAATCAAAATAAACATCATCTAAACGACATTGATTCTCAAAGGCATTAGCAATGTGATCAGTTATTGTTAAAAGATTAGTTTCAGTTGATCTTCCAGGTAAAAAACCATGTTGCACAGGAACCAAAATCTTATTTATGTCATTAACAATTTTCTTATAAACACATCTTTCAAATATGCATGCAACTGTATGAAGCACAGAAATTGGTCTATAATTATTAACATTATCTTTTGAACCATTTTTAAAAATAGGTATAACTTTGGCAAGTTTTAGAGAGTTAGGAAAAATACAATTTTTAATGGAACAATTAAGAATATAACATAAAGGAGCAGCAATATATTCTACACAACCTTTATAAATGAAAGAAGGTATATTGTCATAACCTATACTTGAATGTATTTTGAGTTCTTTGACAGCTGATATAATATCACTATTGTTGAAACAATCGATAGAAATGCTATCATTAAAACATCCCTTGGTCAAATTAAACCCAGACAGTTGAGAATTACCAAATAATTCAGAAAAGTGAACTGAAAAGTCATCAGCACATAAAGATGAATTATAATCCATTTGAGATTTTCTTTTGGTAATGCCAGAAGTTTTAATAAAAGACCAAAATTCTTTAGGATTATCTGACAAATTGAGCTCCATATTTTTAATATAGTTTTGAAAATCAATTTTCTGAATAGCTTTAACCAATCTTCTATAATTAATAAAATTATTGTAAAAAAGTATATTTCGTGTTTTAATGTACTGCTTATGATGATACAATTTCCTTCTAATAATTTTTTTAAGTTTATCTGAGAACCAAAAAGGGAAATAAAAATTGTGAGAGTCACGTTTTTTTGGTATATAAAAATCAATTAGATCATTAAATACTTGATTAAAAAAGTCCATATTATAATTAGCATCTGTTGAGGAATATAACGGGCTCCAATCAAAATTAGAAATTGTCTTACACAGACCCATATAATCCCCCTTTTTATAACATCTTTTAATATTTAAAGGAACATGCCACTTAAAATAATTTATTTTAACAAAAAATTCAATAGGTGGGTGATGTAAATCTATAGGAAAATTAAGAGATGAAACACAAAAACATTTAATCTCAGGTAAGTTACTCAGAACATAATCAAGTATTCGATTATAAGAATTTAAATGGGAATTATGCTGTTTCAAATTCAAAAAATTAAAGAATTGCAGTATCCTATATGCTTTATGTGATAATGAAGAAATATCAAAAGAAGCATTATTAAATAACTCAGGAATGTTAAAATCTCCAGTAATAATAATATTCATTTTATAATTAATCAAAAATTCTTCAAAAGTACAAAGTAAAGCATCCAAGTCAGAGAAAGACAAGGCTGGCCTTATATAAACGTTCCCTAATAATATTTTTTTATGATGATCAAGGGAGACCTCACACCATGTTGATTCACAAAATCTAGAATTCAAAAGCACAGATTTATGAACAATCTCTTTCCTGATGGCAATAAGAGTGCCCCCTCCTCTTTTAATTACTTCATGACATCTATCTGCACGAAAAACTTTATATCTATCATCTAAAAATGTATCATCATAAATTTGGTCATTTAGCCATGTTTCTGTGAGAAAGATAAAATCATAATCTTCTGAACAAAAAAAACTTTTTATTTGATTCAATTTAGTTCTCATTCCTCTAATGTTGGCATAAAAACAAGAAAAACCACCCATATCCAGTAAAATAAATTAAAATATATATATATATTCCCTTTTTTTATAAATATTAATAAATCAATCAAGAAGTATTAATTTACGGGCCAAATTACCATAGAAAAAGGAAAGAGAAGAACCGCGAGGCCAAAAATCAGACGAAATAAACTCACCATGTTTATTTTGGGGAATAGAAATATAAAAACTGGAAGATCTATTATTGAACATGTTAATTTTATAACACACAACTTTAACCTGAAATTTATTTTCCAAAAATGTTTTAATTTCTGATGATCTAATCTTTGCAGGCATATTAGAAAGAAAGTATTTATTATATTTATCATAACCTATATTGTATTTGTCATTATTCCAAAAAGTTTTAACAATTGGTGCATTAATAGTTTTATTAAACCGTTTTTGATAGAAATTAAATCTTAAACCATCATTTAACCCTGAAAATTGCGAATTGTAATTTTGATTATTTATACATTTATTATTTAAAAGATAATTTTTTTTATGAAAATTAGTAAAACATTTAGATTTGGAATTATTAATATAAAAGTTAGGAAGCTTATTAGGATTTTCTTTATCATTTAATACAAATAAATGTTGTTGATGTTTGGCTGATTGTTTAAACACTCTCGTTGGGTAACATTTTTTCACATTATTCTTTGTAAAGCTATTAACTTTGGAGCACACATTTTCACTATAACAGGAAATATCTTGATTAAGTATTTCTTTATTGTCTTTATCAAATTTCCACTTATTGAAGTTAAGTCTGTTATTATTTTTTTCATAGTCAATGCAAGAAGTATTTTTATTTTCATCAGAAATATCAAACAAAGAAGGTTTGGAGATAACTTCAGAGTCACTAACCTTATCAAAGTCCATAATGTGAAAATTACTATCTGAAATGTCATAATCACCATTATTATTATTACTCAAAATTTTAGGATGTAAAAAATTATCATTTCCAGTTAAAGATGGACTTGATTTTATATTACTGGAGATTACAATATTGGTATTATCATTAGAAATATGACCTTCCAATAAATCACATTGTATTCCTATATTATTGACAGTAATATTTTTATCAGTAATATTTGAACAATTATCACAAATTTTAGCCATATTCATTATCAAATTATATATCTCCTGAAGAGACATAGATTGTAACAATTCAATAGTAAAATTAGATGGATTTATAATATTATTTTCAATACTTTGATGTATATTAACAATCTCCAAATTGGATGTTGGTTCAATATCACTATTTAAAAAGCTATCAGTAGAATCCGTGACAGTATCTCTCATAAAGTCTTCTTTTTCAAAATGTTTTTCAATCAATAAATTTGATTCCAATTCTAAAAGATCTTTATTATCTTTTAATTGAATTTCCTCAATAGTCATTTGATCCAATTTAGTATGTAAATTATTACATTCTTTACACTGAAAAAACCTAAACCAACTGATTTAAAATTTTCTGCATCAATCTTAGACAATTTCAAACATGAAAGATGAAAATAACCATGACATATACCAGAGCACTTAATTCCCCTAGACATATCAGACAAATCTTCATTGCAATAATTGCATTTAATGTTATCAATACTTAAGTCTGATCTATGTGCAGAGGAACCATTCATTAAATTCA
>JAQFVV010001255.1:0-88320 GCA_028023455.1 Epiperipatus broadwayi
TAATTTCTCAAGTACAATGTATAATCTCATTCATGCAACTGCGTTACAAGCCAATTGTAACTAAATACGAAATCAATTCTAACAAATGAGATTATGCTTTACTTTGTAATTTTATAAAAACTTATTAAATTGACATGAAACCATTTTGCAATCTCTCGATCAGTCATCACATTGCATTTTCAAATAGAACTAAAAACTATTGGGAGAGAGTTTACAAATATCACATATATTATTGAACCATTTAAGCTAATTATAACTTTATTCTAACCAATGATAATTTTTTTATTCAAATGGTCACACATCCACATTATGGATTGATTGTACACTATATTTAAATCTCTATGGCATTTAAACACTTGCAGCTAAATTGCCTGCCAATTGTAATATTTTACGGATGGATCGATGGATGCTTCATCATTCCCAGCTAACACTATTTCTGAAGCCTACTGGGATGATGATGGTACAGAACATCTGTAATCTTAATTGCCAAGGTGCCAAATTGCAACTTTAATAAAATATAAAGGTTAAATCTCACTTCAATAATTTTCGGTAATCCTTAGTGAATGGGTTAATAAATAATCAATCGATTCAGAGAGCACTGAAAATGCATTAAAATCGATAATATTAATACCTTTGGAAATTCTTGGTTATTCTCAGCACACTCCATTCATAATATTAAATCCACAGTTAAAATTTTATTCTAATTACAAAGTTTTATATTCACATGTCCACCTTCCTGATCCACCCTCCCATCAACTTCACATCCATAGGTCTATTACACTATTATCTATTTTATTATTAAAATTTACATCTTGATAGGCTCTTTTACCCTTATAATCTCTTCTCAGGGTTTAGAATAATTAGGTGTGGAAATCAGACAAACTGTGATGGATCATTGGTGATAAACACTCCTCTCTTGATCACCTCCAAGGTGATCTTGTCTGTCTTTAATGCAGTGTAATATCTATTTTTGTTAAAGCCAGGAATAATTGAAGCTTATTAAATCTTTTAGAAATACATTATAAACCTATTCACCATTATAACAAAATTATAAAAGTGCATCTAGAGGTGTTTGAATACAACGGATGGAGAAAGGATTTTATGTCCACCACCATCTCTATTATTCAATAACTATCTCTATTCACAGTTTACATTTTAACTATACTAAATTATTTGGTAATTCTAAGTATCTGAAATTAACCATTTTAAATAATTTTACCGGATAGTATTTACATACATGATAATTCAAATATCAATAAGAATATATTGATGTATGATTGGATTGAGATATCCTAGCAGATAATAGTAACCCACAAAAACATTGAGACATACGCAGATTTTATTTAAAACAAATAACAAATTTTATTGATAAACTACAATTCAATACAAAAAACATATACCCATTTGCTTGATAACTTGCATGGTTTTCCCTTCTTTTATAACCATATTTAAAAATCTAAACATATCTATCCCACAAATCAATGGATATTATCAATAGGTTGGGATAACAATCTTCCTTTCTTAATTATCAGGGATCCCATGAATTTCATGGTGTAAAAAAATAATATTTACATTCACACACACATCACATATATATATATATATTATATTTACATTTCCAGTTTTAACCTAGATACAGGTAATACAAATTTTATCCCGTGTTTAATGCTTTTAAAATTGCTGATTTGCTTTGAGAGCTAATTTTTCCCGTAATCAAATTTAATAATTTTGTTTAACACTAATTTGGATTAACATTCCTTCACAAATTTTTTAATCTTATTCTATCATTCTGATCGAACATTCTTTTGCCCTAATTTTTACACTAGAGATACCTTATGAATGGTGGGATTAAGTCAATGCAAATAAATCGGCATCTAAATCATCATCATCATAATGCACACACTCTATGCTCATGTTCTTATGACATAATAATATTTTAACAATATTACCTTTCCAGCGAAGTTATAAGCTGGTTATGTAAATATTTATTAAATAATTTCATATCTGGCTGCTTATGCTTCTGTATTGTCAATCTTATTTAATATATTCACATTTATTAACTTTTGTACTTTTGGCTCAAATGATAAATTCTGACTAGATAAACAAAACAATATTCAAGTACACCAATTGCACCACATTATCTGAATTCATCCTGACATCAAATTGAGTTTGCGACCTTCTCTTGGCTATCTTTCATACACTCATAAGGAATATCAAACATTAATATGAGACAGGCAGTGACCCCGAATAGAAGACCTTTTCACTAAGGTTGAGATATGCTAGGATTGCTATTATTTAGTCAGCAAAGCACTAGGTATACCTTTTACCTCTGGCAATCAAAATAAGAAACCTTCTTACAGTGTAGAAAATAATCAAGCGGGAAAACTCTTCCACTAGGTTAAATACTTTATGAATATAGCATAAATATCTTAGTGAGCTAGACTTCACTGAACAATATTCAAGTACACCTATCACACACACATTATCTGCATTCATCTTGACATTAAATTGAGCTTGCAACCTTGTATCTGACACTCATAAATAATACTATCATGGCTATCTTTCATATACTCATAGGGAATATCAAACATTAATACAAGGCAGGCAGTGATCCGAATAAAAGAGACACTTTTTACTAAGGTTGATATATGCTAGGATTTTTATCACTAGTCATACAATAGAACATAGGTATACCTATTGCCTCTGGTCATCAAAATAAGAAACCTTCTTATGGTGTAGAGAATAATCAAGTGGGAAAACTCTTCCACTAGGTTCAAATACTTTATGAATATAGCATAAATATCTTAATGAGCTAGACTTCACTGGTTTTGTAGAGACTTTTTTCTACCCACATACATACAGGTCAAAATATCAAATTCTACAAGTAAAACTTTCATATCTTTATTATTCTTGTGAATTAGTGCACTGGAATATGAGCCCATACATTTTCCAAGCATTAATCAGCTTGTTTCTGGCCTTAAATCTATGGTAATTATAATAATAAACAATAAGAAATGCATATTAAAATTTTAAAACTATTTTCATGCACTTTTATAAGAAAATGATGAGGTTTTAGCTAGATTGTCATGCAATTTTATAAGTCTAAGCATTTAAGAATAACTTATGTTATTAATAATAATATATCTAAGTGGGTTTTTTTTTAAAATTGTTTGTAAAGGTTTTCAATAAGGCACATCAGAACGACATGATATCAATTTCACCTACCCCCAAAATGACAATAATAACAAAAGCATTTAAAATAAACATACTCAAAATTATCTAATATCAATATCACCTACCCCAAAACAATACAATTATAATTACAACATGTATTAATTTTAAAATAGATATACATGATATACTACAATGAAGGATTTTTTTCTATAGTAAATGTCCTACACACATAAATAGAAAATAATACAAAAAATATACTTATATAGAGTTCTTTGGCAAGTGTCTTCCAAGTTCCTGGTTTCCATTTTCCCTTTTTCCATTCCTCCTTAATCGGTGTATAAGAGCACATGAGTCGCTGTATCAAAAAGTTATTTTGATGTTGTTTGATTCTTCTGCCATCAGATAAGCAATTTTTATTTTGCTGAACCGTGTTCCTCATTTTCAATTCTATGCAGATTACAGCTAAACTTTTTAATTTTATGCAGATTACAATTAAACTTTTTAGTTTTATGCAGATTACAGTTAAACTTTTTAATTTTATGCAGATTAAGTTAAACTTTTTAATTTTATGCAGGTTACAGTTAAATAGCATTCGTTTAACATTTTAAAGATATAAGTCCATTTCTGATCATCTTTTTCCATCTTTGAATTTGTTTTATATTTAAATTGACTTATATATACGATATCAAATTTCTGGGTTTTAAATTGTAATATTTGCTGATACAACCATGACCACTGGTTAACTTCTGGAGATTAAAAATGTGTGCTCACTTTAAATTTATTCAATACCCATTGTCTTTTCTTAATACAATGTCAAACTTAGCAAAGTTATTCTTAAGAGACAAAAAGTAACAATAAACAATTTTAAATTTTATAGCACAGTTTCTCTCTAAGTCAATGAAAGAAAAACTTGCAAACAGAAAGTTTCAGAATAGACTATCCCTCCATCTGCTAAACAACATAGATTTTTATAGAAAATGTCATCTGGTTATCTGGTCATTCTTTTTTCTTAATTACTTGATTTGTTTCATTTTCTCTGGTTAATTTTTAACCTTTTGCCTTTAAAAAAAAACTGTGCCAAACTCACATCTGCATTCTATCAGAAGATTAACAATTAATTGTACCTTCAACAAATATAATTGCCAATTAATTTTAAATTTAACAGACCATCATGATTAATTGTACATTTAAATTCCTTGGTTAAATTTATAACATATAAATGTCTCTGATAATTGACTGAGTAATATAACACTTATGAAACCCACATTAAAAGTAAATAACAGAACAGCTATTTTCACCCTTTTACTTTTTCCCTTAAATAATGAGACAAAATATATTTTGCAGCCCAACTTCAAACCCAGATTTTGAATTAAATTTTGGCTGGAATAATAAACAATTAAAATGCTTTAATTTTTCTTTTTAGATGTCCTTACATAATGATAAGGAATGATTATTAATTGTGCACTTTACAATCAAAATTCATAATTACATTAAAAATATACACACATGTTGCATGTATACATTTCTTTAATTAACTGATTTAATACTTTTATTCCTTAAGTATAATCCTTAATTATTATAACTATATTATTATTATTTTTCATTTACTCTCATGAACTATTTATTTATAACTTAGTATAAAATAATATTCATTCATTTTCACTTATCTAAAAAAAATCACACATCTCCTCCCTCTTTTCAGTCAACCTTTTAACTCATGTATAAATCTTGCTTTTCTAAATATTTTTTTTTTTTTACTATTAACTTGACACATGACTTAAAATAAATAATCTTTTTGGTTAGAAATATCTTAATAATAATGTTTCATATTGCTTATTAAGTCAAACATATGCAATCCTTATAAATATGGGTTCAAACTTAGTCTTGGCTTAAAATGTTCTTATTAAAGAAAAAATACATACATTATGAGGAAAATATCTATTGAACTCCATTTTGCTTACTTAACTCAAAAACTGGAGTTTTGGACAAATCCAAGGGCTACAATATATATATATATATATATAATGTGAACGGTCATGCTCTTTGAATGTATCAAACTTTAGTATTTTATACTAAAAGATTTCACTATCATCTATGTTTAATTGAAGTCTTTTTGTATATCCACTTTGCAATGCCAGCAAAGAGAGATAAATTAGACAGGTATCATCAAGATTGTGACTCATAAGTTGGTAAATCTGGAGAATAGGCAAAAGTGCAGAGTTTGTGAGTGTACCTGCCTTCTGTAACTTGTGCATGATTGAACTCAAGGTACTTTTGCCTAGATAATAGATATTATTATATGAACAGACAAAATTGACCAGTACACTATATGGAAACTTAAATGGACAACCAAAAATATTGTCTAAAACTTACCAAAGAAGATAAAAAAAAATATAAAGGTTTAAATTAATTGAAAGAAGCTAAACATTTTGAAATGTACTTATCATTTTTTCACTCTTTATCCATTTTCAGGGGTGTCATCTTTTAAACAATATGAATATTGTTGATTTTTTTTTTTAAAAAAATACTATCATATTAAACATTTTATTGAATTTTTTTTCTAAGATGATTACAAAAACAAAATACAAAACTTCAAATGATTGTAATTAAGTAAAATTTAATATAACTATAATAAAGAAAATAAAAAAAAAACATGATAAAAGAATACTGGCTTCGAACATATTTGAAATTACTTACCAGTATCTCTGTTTGTATATAAAGTTTCATATCATGTCCATTAGCATATACTTTTTACACAGACACTATTCCATAATTTTAAAATATTTCACTGCATCTTCTTCTGTCACTGGTAGATTTCCAAATATAAAATATATTTTTTTTTTGCAAAATGTTAAAAAAATGCATAAACGATGTTACAGTAAACATAAAAATATCACTGCAATGTGTTAGTGGTTGTACATTACAATATACTGTAGGAGTATATACATACTCATACATACTCATACATTTATGTAATCAATATGTATAGATTATATTTACATTATTATACTTATGAAAATAAATATATAAAGTTACTATTTTTCATCCTTTAAAATAAAAAATGATGTTGTTGACAAAAGACTGTTGACAAAGTGATAACCTCTGAATTCACAGTTTATCAAATTAAAGGAAGTGAAATTAACTTAGTGTTTTAATATCTAATTGTTATTGCAACAATGAGAATGGGTATGCTACAGCGAGCTGATGGAGCGAGACATGAAATAATTCTTCTGTTCTTGTTATTAGAAGAATAAGGATTCTATTTTTATCAGCTATATTTTCATAAAAACTTTTACTATGTTTGATTACAAATAACAGTGTAAGTTGAAGTTTATATTTTAAACAATTTAATACTCATTAAAAGAAGTTTCTTATACTTGTTCAACGAAAGTAATCTAAATATATTTTTGTGTTTTATAGAAAAAATTATTTGAATTACGTTTTAAAATCTAAACAGCGTCTTAAAAAAAAAGAACATGTTTATAAAAACTTCATTCAAATTTTATGTACTTTTCATTATAAAGAAAATGCAGAGTGGCTAGAACACAAATATTATCATGGGATAGATAAAATGCACTTGCCTAATCAAACATATATATGTGGGAATAACATTGTTTGCCGAATGCTTTAGAATTATAAAGAAATTAATCTTCAAAATGGAATTATGAATGCCTTAAAATTATAAAAATTAAATCTTCAAAATGGAATTATAATTATTAATGAAGGAACTTTATATTAAGAAGATGAATATAAAGAGGAAACTAAATGTCAACTTAGGATATCCTAATATTATTCTCTTTAATGTTTAATAACAAAGGAATAAAAAAACTGCGTCTTCGAAGGATTTTCATTCTTGCGAGGAACATTAACTTTTATAAATGCCATTTGGGGTTTTGAAAAATATAATTATGAAAAGTTAATTTCATTTTCTTTATCATCATAGAGAATTAATAATTTAGAATATTTTGTTTTTTATTTATGATTAATAAAGATTTAAATATCGGTTAATAAATATTAATTTTGGGAACGGGATAATGTGAACTTAGAGATAAGATATTAAATTATTTTTAAATCCACATATTATTTTCCATGACATGACACTACATTGTTTATACTAACCTAAATAGATTAATAACAGTAATGCATGATAAATGGATAAATGATTAACATTATTGTAAAGTATATATATTTTTTATTAATAAATATAAATTACAGACAACCATTTTAACGGAATGAAGGTATTACATACAAATGATGGGATTATTATTTGTATAACCCAATTACTGTAAAATAGCGTTAATATAAATGTCTAAATATTAGAATACTTATATTTTAAATACACTATAAAATCACGTAGTGTTATATGTTTAGAAATATATCTACCGTAAGCAAAGAGAATGTTTATATTTTTAATATAAGGAGGTAGATATATAAATATTTTATATATATATATATATATATATATATATATATATATATATTGTAAAATTTAAATTATTTAAGTGTTAAATAAATAAGTATGTTTTTTTATATTAAATGAAGTCTTCAATTTTGTTTTATTTGAATTAAAGAGTTAGTGAGATTCATTGTTAATATTACTTTAAAATATTGATAGGAACCCCTGAAGAGAGTAAAGTGTTAAACATCCCTGAGTTCGAAATCTGAGCATAACGGTAAAGTTAATTAAGGTGAAAATTGATTTGATGTGGTTGGATATAATAATTTTTTTTAAAATAATAAATTAGTTATTGGGAACAAATATAGTTTTATATCAAAATTAAATCACATCATTCGTGGCATCCTATATGAAGACCTTAAATCTGACTATAGTGAGATGCAACTCCTTAACTTATCTTGTTGAGAGGGGACATACCGTTACATATGGTGCATCCAAGTGAGGCTCTGAATTATATATACCGTTACAATACATAAAAATAATTCACTAAATGTTGTGAATTTCCATTTTTTAATATTTTAAAACTTAACAATTAACACGTTTGATAAAATACTTTTTCAAAAAAAAAAAAAAAAAATCAAACAATTACTTTGTCATCCCTAAAAATAGATAATTAAGTAAAAAACACTTGGTGAATATAGAAAATAAAAAATGATACAAAGATATCCACTTTTCTTAAAAACCAAAAATTAATATTTTTAAAAATATCCATTTAGATCAAACTTAAAATTAAATAAAAATTTAAAAACAAAAGATTTTAGTTTGTGATAATTAACTATTACAAATAAAACTGGAATTACTTGTTAAAATATATTAGATGTTCCATAGGAGTTTGAATAATAGAATTATAGACATATTCATTGTAAAATATTAAAATGCAGTTGTAAAAGACAAATATTTATAAACTGATTATATATATATATATATATATATAATCAGTTAGAACTTGAGATGTGTATATATATATATATATATATATATATATATATATATATATATATATATACACATCTCAAGTTAATCAATTTAATACAATCTTATTTTTCTACTTATGATGATCAATTAAAAGGTGTGTTCACTATAGATTGTTAAGATTTATATTCTAATATGTTCACTTTACTTCATGATGTTTGCAACTAGATGAGAATAAAAAATAATGCTTTTTATATAATGTATAATCATTATTATTTATGAATGAAAACTGTCTATTATTTGCCCTACTATATTTAATATAATACATATTAAATTTATATACAATATTTATAGAAAGTTAATCTAATTTAATAAAATTATAAATAAATTTTTGTAGAGAGTTTTAAAACGAACTGTTAAGTAGATTGCAAATAACAAAAAGATAAACGATCAAAATATTCTGATGTATTTGAATATGTATAAAAAACTATAGTAGCATTAGTTCTTATGTTTTTCTGAAGGTTTGTAATAATTTTATTTTAGTTGTATTTATATATGGAAGTAATTATATTCAACTATTAGTAATGACATGCAGATTAGTATATGAACAATGTTTTTATTGGTAATATTATTCTTTCATCTTCATGTATTTTTGGCCTAATCAGTGAAAGTAATAGCATGGAACTCAAACTGAACTTTTAGATTCTTGAATATTGAGTGTTAAGATAATACTCTAACCAACTAAGCCATCCTGCCAAAGTTAACAGTAAGTAGAAATTTTATATAAATACCCAGGAGGTTCCTCCTGATTTTTCCACTTTTTTCTGAAAAGCGAAATAGATTAAGGGCCTGCATAAATTATGTATGGTCACACTAGGTTAATTTATGCAATTATTCAGCAAAGGCATGTATAAAGCTTTTTGAATATTTATCATTGTACCATTTTCTCTATATCCAATATTTTTGTATTTTCCCAACTGAACATATGTTAATTGAAACATAAAGGTCTGCTAGTTTAGACTCATATGTTTTCTTTCTTCTAATAATCAGTTAGTGCTCTGAAATCACTCTTCAACAGAGCACCTAGTGTAAACAATATACTTTCTTCCTTATTCACTTGATATTTCATAAACCTACAATTGCATTCATAAATTACCATGTGAATGTAAAATAATGTATATTGGTGAAATCATTGTCCTCATTTAAAAGTGATTAAAAGCACAAAATGATGATAGGACTAAACAGATGTGTATAAAGTAGCTGATCATGTATGTATTAATGTACATAGGTTCAATTGGAAAAATATAAAAATTTTAGTAGAGATAAAAAGATACAAAGAAGATAACTAATAAAAGCTTTTTTACATGATAATGTTGAATAATTTCATATGTTAGCCTAGGGGAACATATATAATGTATGGCAACAATTAATTTAAAATGATTTTAAGAAAAAGTGAAAAAAATAAGAGGGAATAAAAATTTCAACTTATTATTGTCTTTGCCAGTATGACTGAATCGAATTTAGTGTTAATTTTAAATTTAATATTCAAACATCTATAAGTCTATGTTTGATTCTCATGTTAGTACTGCTGCTGATCAGGCCTGCAACACATGGAGAAAAAAGGAGAGTAATACCAATTAAAACATTGTGCATGTACTAATCTATATGCTTTTACTAACACCTTAAAGTAATTTAAAAAAAATTTTTTTTTTTTCTAAAGCCATTAAATATAAAATATTAGATGATAGAAATAGTGCAAAATATAAATACAAGTAGTATTAGTCCTAACTTAAATATTCTGTTAGATTACACACACACACACAAACACACACACCCATATATATATATATATATATATATATATATATATATATATATATATATATATATATATATATATATATATATATATATATATATATATATATATATATATATATTGTGCTTTTTTCTATAGGTCAGTAATAGATTATAACAGTCAATTACTAAAAATTTTAAATTTAAGAATATGTTCTTTTAATATGGTAATTGTATTAAGTCAATTATATCTTTAAAGTACAATTTGAAGCTAAAGAGAATATGTAGTATATATAATCATTTAAAAATAGTTAAGTAAAGTTTAAAATATTGTTGCATATGGTTGTAAAAGCTGGCCATATTAAATAACACAGCTATAAAAATTAAAAGTATATTTAATAAATTCGATTTTAATAGTTTAAAACTGATAATTTAATAAATGCTATGTTTAAATTTATAGTCATATTTAAATAGTCAAAATTAATATAATATATTTTAAAAATAAACTTTATGATGGTGAGAATTATATTTAATTCTATATTTTCTAAATTATTCTTCCAATTTTTTATAATTCTTTTATATAATATAATAAGGGTATCAATTTTATTAGTCTAGGCAGAGAAATAGATTAAAAATTGTCTGTCAAAGTTATTAATCATGTGACTTGTATACTATATACTTTCACACACTGCTTGTTTGAATTAATAATAAAGTTTAAAATATTCTAAAATTGCATTATAGAATTGGATGTAGTTGTTACCTAGCATAAATATTAAATTAACTATTGTATGTAATGTTTTAAATAGTATCATAAAGACGAATACAGTTATAATAAAAATTAAATATTTTATTTAAATAAAAACAAGATAAATTGAATATTAAGAAATGGAATAGGTTATTAAAATTATTTTAAATGTTTAAATAATTTTAATAAAATAATGATTGAAGTAAAAGTGGAATTTTAAATAATATTTTTTAAATTTTATTACGTCATAATTTCTAATTTTGAAATTCAATTCTACTATAAACTAAAAATATGTAAATTTGTTCTCAAGCTAAAGTAATAATTAACCAATAGGAATAGATATTCTTACAGACTATAAATATGAATTGCACGGGGGAATAGGGGAGATTGATAATGTATTGAAACCGGAGAAAGGTAAATTATAACTATCAAAGAGATAGTATTTATTTTTAAATTTTTTATTTTAGTCAATTTTTTTTAGTACTTTCTTATAACTTTATCTGCAAAAAAATAATTGATAAATTTAAAGTATTTTTGCAACAGAGAGTTTTAAAATATAATAATTTAGAAACTTTGTGGAAATGATATTCTAATTTTTAAAATACTTACCAGTCGTATTTTATCTAAAAGTTTAACCTAAGCTTCACAATAAAAAATGGATATACTACGAAATAAAATTGATATAAGTTGTAATGCTGAAAAAATATTTGAAATATTTATTGATACAGGTTTATTAATACTTCACCGAAGAACTGTTTTGGTACATATAAAAACCACAGCTCGGACAATATACGGAGTCTAAAAAAATATATTGAAACATATTATTTATAAGCTTGTCCAAGATTTATTTTTAAAATAGTAATAAGACAATTATATTTCATTAATTATTTTATATAATATGATATTCAAAGGAGTAAAATGTTATATACTTTCTGAAGATAACATTTTTAAAGATATTTTCAATAATTAAAGAAAGAACCCAGGAGAATATGTTATAGAAGCATTTTTTTGATATTAAAATATCCGTTTTTCAAATTATTTAAAATGTATTTAGAAAAGATTTGTTCAAAAGTACTTGAAGTTTTTTTATTTTAAAAAAGATTTATAAAAATACCAAATGAAAATTTAAATGTATCAAGAAGGAAACATATATAAAAAAGTGAACACATAGTTGAATAAAAAATGGATCCATGGAAATACAAATAGTACTTAAAAATTCATCGGATATTTTTAAAGTTAAATTAGATGGATAGATGCATCGGATAAGCAGAGAATATTGGTAGAGAAGATTAACAAGCTTCACAGGATTAATTAATATTATGATTTAATAATTATCATCCTAAATACTAAAACCAATGATTATTTTCTATAAATTTCACTAAATGGATTAATAATTATTTTTATTTTAAACTTTAACATGCTTGGAGAAGAACATTTTTGGAAAACTCTAGAGAAAATAATAAACATTTTGGACTTATCAGGAACTATTGTCAAGAAAATATGTAAATATAGTTTTGATGCCTTTTATTTTGTTAACCTAGTTTAAATCTATTTTTTTTTATTAGTGATATAATCCAACATAACAAATAATTATGTGATTCTTTTAAAATTTCCATGTTATGGGATATTCAAATATTGTCTAAGTGGATTGAATATGATTAGACATATAGAATAATGAAGTAAGCAGACTTTATTTGTGGAACAGCTAGATTGTTTAACTATTAATGAATTTTATTTATTGTTTTGTAAATGCAGATAGATATTTATCGATGTAAGATGTGGAAAATCTTGAGAAATAATGTTGAGATAGTGGCTTGGAAGTACTTAGTGAACAGGAAACCAAGATGATGTTTTAAGAAATAGGATGTTATAAAAAATGGAAATAATATTTAGTCTTTATGTGAATATCAGCATAGTTAACAAAGCCCTATGACTGATACACATTTTATTTGGACAGTGTTTATATTTCTTTAAATATTTGATGTTCTAATAAAGCTGAAGAAATAGCTTTAACATCGTCCCTGTACTAGATGATATTAGGCAGGTAAATGTCATACCTCTTTGCACTGAACCATGATTTTGAGATATGTTAAGAGTAATACTCTAGTGTTTGTCCTTAATCCTATGCATCTGTTTTCGCTATCTTTATTTCATGTACTGCATCGTTTAGTAAGATATCTTTAAGAGAAATGATAAATAATTTAGCACTTAGGTTATGCTATCGTTTTGTATAAGAATGGTTTATTTGCTTAGAAGGAATAGGACATTATAACTTAAAATTGAAGATCCAAAGTATCCTAAGGAAAAAAAAGAATCATATAATATATTTTGAATTTTATTTCGGAAATGAATTATAAAATTTTTCAAAAATAAAGTATATAAACAAAGATATTTTCTTTAAAGTGATAATAATTTAAAATGCTTTAGTATTATTTTTTTTAAAGAGAAAAATCAGTATTGCATATTTTTAGTTTAAAATACAATAGTACAAAGTAAATTATGTAAACAATATGCATAGTATATTTTTTGTTTATTGATTAACATAAATGTATTGATTATTACACTTATAGCATACTAAAGTAAGGCTTAAAGAAGAATATATTATGATTAGTAAACATTGTGTGATAAATACTAAAATCTAGTACTGAATTTTGGATAATATTTTGTGTAACTTCTTTGACTTTGCAAGATGAATTTTTTTTAATATTTTGAGAAGTCCATACTCATTATAAAATTTTGTTTTATATAGAATGTTTTTCTAAGTATGACTTTTTTAAAATAAGAAACTTTAATAATATTAAGGATAAAATGTTGTTGCTAATAAAGTAAATAAATATATTTGTAATAAGTTAACCATAATGAGAAACCAAATAGTAACATTTTTTTTTTAAAATTTTGTCCTAAATCTAAATAAAGATATAATTGAAATATGAATTATTTTTTTTATAACCCAGTAGATCAAACTGTAAAGTAAAAAAGTTAAGGATATCCACTGTAAATAGTGTAAATAAATTGTTTATTTATTTGTTGTTAGTAATAAACTTTGTTAAATTTTGTTATTTCAAAAATTTTGTGTCCGAGTTATTTATTTCTCCACATCGCTGCATGAAAACATGATATATGCATAATATTCAAAACAAAAATATAATTTTGAACAAAAAGATAAATAGAGAATTATTTTAAGAATTTAAATATTTTATTGGTATTCATTTAATTAAATAATCATAATCTTACATTATTTTATTGGTCATAAATCAGTTATCACAATATTATATTAAATTATATGATGTCAGTTGTCACACATATTTTGTTTGTCAGATTATTAAAATGCTACCACACATTTATTATATCATTACATGAAGATATAAGATATTATATTATTTCTCTATTTTATTATGGTAATAAAATTATAGTAAAAAGAAAATATATACAGAATTAGTTAAACAATGAAGAATATGATTACTGTTATTTATTACTATTAGTTTCAGTGTAGTAGATTATGACATAAAATCTCTTCTCATATTTTACTACCATATTTTTAAATTAACTTAGAGTAAACTTTATGAACCTGAGATTATTTTATTGAGCTAGATTATTAAATAGAAGATTAAGATTTAATTATTAGTTTAGTCTTAGTGAGTAGAAGTTATTAAAGTCGTAAGAATACTATGAGTTTGTTATTTAAAATAGTAATAAGGGGGGTAGTGTTCTTATGCCAATGAGGTAGTATCCTGTGGGATATTGGCTCAATGTAATCTATCTTGTCACCTGTATTTTCACTTCAAGTCTCATGAAAATATTAAATATTTATTTAATGTATTTTTATAAACTGAACCTTATTCGTATTTTAAATTTGAGCTAGTGAAATATTTTAATTTTAATGCTGAATATTTTATTTATTAATTATTAACTGAGCTAGAACCCATTTTATTTTATATCATATATTATCTGGAAGTGAGGATGCACGAGATTACAGGGTAGAATATATATATATATATATATATATATATATATATATATATATATATATATATATATATATATATATATATATATATATATATATATATAAACATTACAATATTTGGGATAGTTTTGATTACAATATATATATATATATATCAACCAATATTTCTAATTGCTGTCAAGGCAACCTTCACACCTTTTAATAGCAAGAATGGAAATCCACTCTTACTAATATTCCATTGAATATATATGGACACTTAAAGATTGCAACTTGACTACAGAGTATGAAATAGTGTTACAATGAAGTTTAAATAAACCTCTTTAAACATGAATAAACATGTCACTATAATGCAGACTAATAAATAGTCATCTAAAACATTACTTAATGCAATACTTTTAAATTGCCCATGTATTTTTTAAGTGTCCATATATATTCAATGAACCATTAGTAAGAGTGGATTTCCATTCTTGCTATTAAAAGTTGTGAAGGTTGCCTTGACAGCAGTTAGAAACATTGGTTTCTATATTTACTGTGAATGTTTAGGTGGTTACTGGTTGGAAACTAATTACATCATTATCCCCGATTAGAGTTAGACACTATTTCGCTAATTATTTCTAAATAATACATGGGTAATTTAAAAGTAGTGCATTAAGTAAGGTTTTAGATGACTATTTATTAGTCTGCATTATAGTGACATGTTTATTTCATGTTTAAAGAGGTTTATTTAAACTTCATTGTAACAATATTTCATACTCTGTAGTCAAGTTGCAATCTTTAAGTGTCCATATACTTTCAATGGACCATTAGTAAAAGTGGATTTCCATTCTTGCTATTAAAAGGTGTGAAGGTTGCCTTGACAGCAGTTAGAAATATTGGTTGCTATATTTGCTGTGAAAGTTTAAGTGGTTACTGGTTGGAAACTAATTATATATATATATATATATATATATATATATATATATATATATATATATATATATATATGACTTTTCATGGGATGCATATAAACAAGACATTTTTCGGATTCATTCATGTTAAAAAAAATTAAATATTAATATACCAACCTTTTGACTTGATCCCACAAGTCATCTTCTGGATGATAAAAAGTAAATAAGATGGCTGTAGAGGCACTACATTCACTGATTTGAAAAAAAAAAGTTAAATTTTCACTAATAGCAAAACATTAAATTAAAAATGTTTTATAAAAAATATTTCCAAATAAAAGGATGTTTGCATGTTTCAACTTGCTTATTGATACAATCTGACCATTTAAGTATCTCAATGGCTTCTCTAATTTTGCACTGGTAGAGATTATCACATCTGGATACGATCATGTTACTAAAAAATCAATTTTACGACCTAAATCTATAGTATGGAGTGAGAGAGCTGATGATGATAATTGTTGTTTAACTGCAGTAGCATGTTCATCTCTCCTAACACTGATGCAATGATTACTCATACCTATGTAAAAAGCTTTACCATTTTCACATGAGATTTGATAAACACCATGAGATTCAAGAGCGATTGAATCCTTAGGCTTGGTTATTATATTGTTGATCTTTTGATGAGCCAAAAGCACTGACTTTATATTGTAGCATTTTAATATACATCCAAAATTGTCTGTATTTTTTTTTACATATGGAACACACATCCTAATAGCTGATTTATCAACTTTCTGATACCTATTTTGTACATTTTCTGCTTGAAATAAGGCATTTCTAATAAATTTATAATTATAACTATTTGCCAATAAAAGACTATTAATATGATTTATTTCTTTGAAAATAGAGTCCAATTTTTCAGTATCTGTAATTTAAAAAGATCCTGTAAATTTTCGAATGTATGAGCATGGATTCATTTATTAGATATTCTGGTATTTTACATACTTTGTCTGTCATAGAGTTCTGGATGTAGTAGAAATCTTTAAGCTGATGTTCTGGGTTTCTTATTGTTTCAAACTGGGATGCAGAAAGACAATGTGATTTGGGCTTGGCATATCAATGTTTGGGAGGCTGTGGGTTTGCATTTCTGTCGATTGGATGTTATTGCTTCCATGCTCAAATAAATAATAAAAAAAAAATGTAAATAGTTAAGTAGAACGTATACTGTTAGTATTTATTTAGTTAAATAAGACATTAAAAAGAATAATTATTCTTCTTTAATTGTCTCATCAGGGATGGGGGTATTGTGTTAGACTTGAAAACATTCTCGCACAAAATGACGGCAGCCAAGCTATTCAACTTGTTGCATAAATAATGGGACTTGATCTATGCTATATTTCTGTCCACACACATACACTATACACACATAATGTTATTGTAAATGCATTTACATATACTCTAAATTCATATATATATATATATATATATATATATATATATGAATATATAGTATATGCATTTATATATATATATATATATATATATATATATATATATATGATATAATTATTATTAATTTGTAATTGCTATTTATAAAAATATAAATAAAAAAAAAAGAAAAACAAAAGAGAAGAGTAAGCATTTATTTATGTTTAGTCCATTTTTTTATATTTATTATTATATGCTTATTTGTAAATATTCCAACCTTATGTATAAAAGATTTGCGTATGAACATTTTTTTTTTTACTTGTAGAAATTTTTTTAAAGAAAATAATATAAAGTTCGTTTTTTGGGAAAGAATGTATATATTTTTTAATTCATTATAGTAATGGATTTCTATGTAATTAACTATTGTTTTGTATGTATATAATTATATTTAGTGATGTTTCTTTTAATTTAATTTGTAAAGAAGAAATCGAAATGAAATATTTTATCTAAAGAATGTACTTAATGGGTCGTCTAATTACTTTAAGATGGAACCCTGCTAATTATCTAAAAAGAGTAAAAACATAAAACAAAAGAGATTTTAAAAACAAAATTCTAGAGGAATGAACATAAAATAAAATTAGCAATTTTGTTAGACGATTCACTATTTCATGAGGGCTGGGTATGAAATTGTGGCTGATTTTCATGCTATAAACACATATAATGAATGAATACATCCATATGAAAGTAATGAATTGTAAATTTTTAAAATAATATATAAAATAAAGGGAAATATTTCTTATAAAAATAAAAACTTATATTGACACATATTATTTGTTCCACATTTATATTAACACGTTATGTTAACCATAATATAGGACAAAATTATTATTCTTTGAAAATTAAATCTAAAAAATGTTGCTGTGTTTATATGAAAAATAGATGTTTATGTATTTTTACATATATGACATTGAGTCAATTATTTGATAACTCTTCAATATTTGAAAAGGTAAACACAAAATAATGATTTTCAAATTATAATATTGAAAAAAAAAATGCTTTGAAATTTTTTGTTTTATTTTATTGTTAAACAATTATTTTTTTAAAAAAATAAGTTTTTTTTTTTTTTCTATTTTATGTAGTAGATAATTCCTTTCAATTAAAATGTATCAAGGAATTTAATTTTAAGCTTTTCAATACCAACTAGCTCAAGAAATTACCAGAAAAAGAGAAATAAAATTCATGTTATTCTTATGAAAACATGCCTAAGAATAATCTTGAAAAAATATTAATCTGAAATAATACTTTTTATTTAAAGCTTTATTCTTCAAACTTTTCAAATTGTACTCTGTACAATAATTGATATGCAATGCTTAATAAAATAGGATTATAAGTACTATTTTTTTATTATTACACAAAAAAAAAATCAAATCATTGTTCAAAAAAAAAATGCTTTTAAAATTATCACACACTGATGTATGTTAATATTTAGTATCAATAATGAGTTTTACAAAAGAATGCAATGCTATAAAGATGTGCCTATTACTGTTTAAAATTAAAATTTTAAATCAGCAATATATCAGTCTGGAATAGCAAATAACAGAATGATATAAGCCTAAATAATTTACATTGCACTTATACATATCATAGAACAGCAAAATTATAAATGAGATATCTCAATTAATATTGCTATATTAAATATTTTTAAGAATAAATATAGGAAAATACAATTATTGGAAAGGATGTTACATAATATTAGTTGCTATGCAACTATAAATAAAATAGAGCAGGTGTCATTATAAGTTTACTTCCACTTTTCTGCCTTATCATGACAACCTGCCTCATGAGTATTTATGTTGACTCTTCCTTCTGTACTATGATAACTTGCCTTATGTTTGATTTGCATCAGTTGTATAATAAACAACCAGAATACTGTCATTTTGTTTTGACAGTTGTCTGATCTTATCTGAACATGTATTCCCTATTTATGACCCAATCTCCATATATAATTGGAATAATTGGATTAGTGTCTATTGACATGTTCTTGTTATTGGTTGTATATGATTTATTTTATATGAATTGTTTGTTAGCAGTAAATTCTCAATATTATCAAAATATAATACAAATTATCCATTACTTGAAGACAATGTGAGAACCCCCTCCTGGATAATATTATCTCTGGAGAATGTAATAATTAAAATGTTTGGTGGTTGTCTTTTTCACTTTTTGGCTTCAAGTTCAGTGTCTTCATTTGTACATTTGGACACTTAATTTTGACTCTACACTGCTGGCTGCTAATTATTTACTGCTTGATAGTGACTCTAAAATGATGGCTAATGACTATTTGCTGATAAACTAATACTTTTGTCTAATGGCTGTGTGATGTATAATTCAGCTTTAGCTGGTTTTTGTATCAGAGTGTGATATAGAACTCAATCACATAGACACTTTTTTGCACTTCAGCTTTTATGAATTATTTTACTCTTCAAACATGGCTTGTTAACACCTTCTTCTGAACAGAATCTTTTTCAATTTATTTTTGTGAACTGGTTCAGTTTAATCACTGCAGATTCTAAGTGATTTTTTCAGTAATGCTGGAATATTTTTTCTGTTTTCCAACAAATGCATCAAGAGTCAAATATATTGTTTTATTAGATATATTAACTTTAACTATTGTCTGACCCAAGAATGATATTTGATTTCCATTGATAGACAATAATCACTTTTCTGTTAAAATGCACAGACAGTTATTATTTTTTATTAATGATGCACAATATAATGCCTTTATTATTGGAATAATTATTAATAGTGAATCTGCATATAAAAGCAAAGTCAATTCTGCCCACATTGTTCTCTACAGACCTTTAATTTTTAATTATAAATTGCCTTTACTCACCATTCTGTCATTAACCACTTCTTGTTTTTTTTTTTAAACAAGCAGTTAATGTGTGACTGACACACATGTAATGTCAACACACTGTACACATGTGTTGGCATTCCCTGAGTATGTGTGTGTTTGATTCTTCATATTTATAAGTTTGTTTGTTATTCCCTGATTCTGATTTATTGGGCTGTGTGTTTATTGTCAGCTGGTATTTTTAATCCAGTTATCTGATCAAAAATTTCAATGCTGTAGATTATTTTTTCAATGGATTTGCCTATATTAGAATTCTTGGGATCCAATGAATATTTTACAATTACAATTATGGATTAAAAAACAATCCTAAAATTAATGGTGTTTATTTGTACAGATTTTTAGTATAAAATAATTTTAATACAAATTTTATGATTATAATTGCATAATACTACTAATACTATTACTAATAATAAAATGTGCAAGGTAAATTATGTTTAATGATATTTATGTGTGTGTGAAGAAGATTGAATATGCAAAAATTAAATCTTAGATTAGACATTCATACATATGAGTTTTAGTTTTCATTATAAAAAAAATATTAAGTTTTTAAAAGTATTTGTTATTTCTTTTAAAAGAATAACATTGTAAAAATAATATAATTATGTTTGTTCTATTTCTGGAAATTATAGCTATAAGATTACTTTTATTCATTTATTTCTTTGTTTCACAGCCACTTAAAATGGGGATTTAATGTTTGTCCGCTGTTTTACTGTACACATATTATATAGAACTGTTTTCAAGATTGTCATAGTTAAAAAATGTGTATTTTTGACTCAATTTTTTAGCTTAACCAGTTTATTCTAATACAATAGTTACTGGCTGAATGGAACAAGGCTAAACCATTAATGGGAGAACATTGAATACTACAAATCTATTATGGATTTTTATTTCTTGATGTCTGGGTAAATGAATACAAAGGTCACTATTTATGTATTCAGCAAGATGAAATTAGTGGCAGTAGACCACTACAAGTTACTAAACACTCAAATTGTTTAATGTCTTTTACTTTTTGTATTTAAAAATAAAAGCTTAGTACTTCATAATTTATTATCAGTAGCATACATTTTATTCACTCCTTACACACACACAATTGCTGTTGTTTGTAATAAGAAAAAAAAAATATGTAAATTGAACAAATTTCAATTTTCACTACAAATTTTTAAACTAAGTATTGAATTCATTTATACAAGTACACTTGTTCATATTTAGATATTTATATCATTGTATTATGGATTGTTTTTTGTCTAGCATTCATAACTATAAAATATAATTTTTTCTTGACTATTTTTAATGCTAAACAATTTTAACAAAGACTAAATCTGGAGTCAGAGTTCCCTTCAACCAATTACAGCTCTGAAATTTATACAACTGAAATAGATAAGTTTTATATTAATATTAATTTTGTGTATGCATACATTTGTAATTTGACATCCAATACCTGCTATCAGACACATATTAATTTTATTATTATTTTTACTATAGGATTTAATAATTCTTTGTAAGACTTTAAACAATGGTCTCAGATCTATTTGAATTGGATTGAAACATATGTTTCATGCTTTTTACATAATGGATAATATATAGTCAAACAATTTAGTCAATATGGAAATCTGGTGAAGAATTTGAGAATATGTTCAAAATATTTTTGGTTGTGATAAGAAGTATGCAACAATTCATTTCATGTTTTCTTTTTGGTAAAGACATCTCTTCTCTTTTACATATTACATATATGGGTGAAGTAGATAGATTTTTTTTGAAGAACTTTACCCAAATATATTGAACAAAATTAAGCCCAAATTTGGTTTATCAGTATTTATGTTGAGATACTTAACATTTTGCCCTCCATGTTGGTTATTTGTAACCACATAACCACATAATTCTCATTTACTGGTATAATTAATATGATGTATGTTAATTATTTTATATTGTCTGTTATTTTCTGAATATCTTTATGATTGTTTTTTTTAAATAAACTGATATTGTTTCCTTTACTTTTGTTGACTATTCTAAGGTATTCTATTTTTTTTTATATTCTAAGTCTATTTATAGCTTAATTACATTATGCATTTAATGCTTTTATAATACATTCCCTCTTAACTCAGATATGAACCTGGCAATATATTCAGAATGATATATATTAAAAAAAACATTTAACTTTTTGGTGTGACTCCACAAAAAATAGCCTTGCTAATTAATGATTTTAAAATAAATTTATATATTTAATATTACATTTATTATAGCATACACTATGTACATGTTTATAATTATGTCAAATTCAAATACACTTAATACAATTTTTTATAACAAATATAAATAGCAATTATAGCCACTTCTATAGTTTTAATAATATTCACTTGGCATTTACAATTTTGTCAGATTATATCCTCTGGAGTTAAAACGTAATATTTTTTTTCAAGCTGTCTATTTGAATATATTATAATTATTTATTTTAGTTTATGTTTTTAATACTGTAAATTTTATTGAAATAAATGGTTGAATTAAAATTCCTATCAATACAAGAAATTGTGTGCCCCATACTTTTCAAACATTAATAAATATATAGACATATATTTCCTCTTTTCATGTTTATTAATTTCAATGATCCTGAAAAAAAAAAACTTTATATATATATATATATATATAATGTACAGGATAGAAAGTCCATCCTTACTTTTTCAAGTTATAATGATTTTGAGTTTTATTTGAGATTTACTAATTTTCTTTTTCTTTATTTTAGTACAGCAGTTCTACCATCTAGTCAATGTGGAAGTATAAAAAAAATTGGTAATGTCAATTAAATAAATATATTTTGGATTTAATAAAATTCCTTTTGTTCCGAAATGTATTTAGTATATAATTAAACATAAGTTAAATTAACCCTGAGACCTAATTAGCAAAATATTTCAGTCAATGCTTAAGATTATTAAGTTTGTGATATAGTTAGCCGTGGTAATATTATAGTTTGATATATTTATTTTGAAGTAATTTATTTTGTTTCAACTTCATATATGTACAAAAATGCTATTGAATAAATATTACATTTATTATCTTCATATTATTTCTTCTTGCATTGTATATGCATTTTGTTATAGTGACAAGTTACTATGAAACTCGGTTGATTTATGAGTGCCTCATAGATATATATTATTTAAATCTTTTCTTATTTCTAATATAATCTTTCCATTATAAATGCTGCTTAATAATTTAGGCCATGTCATCCTTTTCTATGGTATATATGACATGCTACATTAATTACCAATGTTTAAATTCCTTTTTCTTCATTTATATTAATTTACTATATTTTCCATTACAATTGGAACTAACATTTGGGTCCTTCTTTCTTAAATTTAAATGGAATGCAGAAAATATATGTTCCATTACAATATATATATATATATATATATATATATATATATATGTATATATATATATATATATATATATATATTCTCTGTCATCTTAATATTTTAGCTTTTGACACTATATCTTTGAAGTGAACCTAAAGTTTATAATCTGTCTTGTAACCCATTCACAATTGTCATTATATATATATATATATATTAATAGCAGAAATTTATTATTATTAAAATAGTAGTAGTAGTAGTAGTAGTAGTAGTAGTAGTAGTAGTAGTAGTAGTAGTAGTAGTAGTAGTAGTAGTAGTAGTAATAATAATAATAATAATAATAATAATAACAACAACAACAACAACAACAACAACAACAACAACAACAATAATAATAATAATAATAATAATAATAATAATAATAATAATAATAATAATAATAATAATAATAATAATAATAATAATAATAATAATAATAATAATAATAATAATAATAATAATAATAATAATAATAATAATAATAATAATAATAATAATAATAATAATAATAATAATCCCGCAGCAAATCTCTGCTGAGGTAAGAAGCAATCCTTAAGTTCTCCGATGTAAGTATTTATTTTTTACTTTTGTTCCAACTTGTTATTCGCAAAACAAACATAATACAGGAAAAATCGAATTATATAATAGATTAATAGTGTTTTTTGAAAAATATCGGTGTGTTTTAATATCTTTTTTCTAAAAAAAAATACTGACTTGAGTCAGAATAAATCATGGCTACTGCCCAGTCAAGCGTGAGCGAATTAAGCACCAATACAAAATTAACAACATCGTTAGTTACAACATCGCCTATTTCGTATGCAAAAGTACTTAAAAGTAATAGCAATACTACAGCACCAACTCAAATACCGCGCTTCCGTAGAACAAACACAAATGATATTAAAAATCTTGATCTAAACACTCGAGAGGAAAATCAACCCCCAGCCACAATCTGGACAAAAGAAACGCTTGAAAATGTGACGGACCGTTTAGGTAATATGGTGCCTCGTACGTTATTTGAAACATTTCGCAGGTTTTTTCACCAACATCATTAGTACTCGCAGAAACCGATAATCAATGCTCATTATATCGTTTCCCAAAAGCTTTATTATATGAAGCAATCACGCAAAATGCACTATGGGAAACAATCTCTTGTATCTCTGACCATCCAAATTCTCGATATATAACCATTGATTTTTATACTCAGCAGCAAAAAGAACATTTTCAATCCACTATTTTAGCACTTGATAATTACGCACTCGTAATTATAGATGAAAACTGGAAAAATATAATTACTAGAGTGCTTAAAAATACTTATCTTAAATACAACGTACAAGATTTTCAAAAAATGATAAACCCGTTTGGAAAAGTAATTGCCCTACAGCCTATATATTTAAAAGACACACCTATACCAATATGTAGTAATCGCTTTGAATTTAAAATAAAACTACATAAAAACATAGATGCCTCAACAATTCCAACACAGATTACAGATCAAGAAGCGACACTTTCTCTTAATATAAGTGGTCTAAAGCCACATTGTTTTGGCTGTGGACAGAGAGGACACCTAGCAACTCAGTGCGATAACACAAAAAGCAATCACTGTGAACAAACTAAAATCATCTCCCCAGAACAACCCAGTGATGAAAATAAAATTTATAATAACACTACATCCATTGGCAACCCAATAATAGAAACCGGAAAAAAACAGGTTCAAACACCAACAAACAAAAATAATAATGGAGCAGAATTGCCTATCCAAAAGACCAACCAAAAAAATAATAACACAAAAACAAACGCAGAAATCCAAGATTCAAATGAAAATAAGAAACCACAACACAAAATACAGCAATTACATCACAGGATCAGCAGCTCAATAAAACAAAATGTGTACCAAGTAAAAATCAACAAACAGAGAGTAAACACACACAGTTATATAATGAAAATATAAATCCAGATAATATAAAGATACCAATAATAAAAAAAACTACAATTATAAACAAAACTTCATCAAACATAATGGATGCAATAAAAGCCCCTCTTCCACCTATTCAAGAGAATACACCAGAGGGAAAAAGAAAGCCAGGTAGACCATCAAAATATCATAAATCCAAAAAGGCAAAAAAAAAACAGACCAAAAGCACAACTCATCAGACATATACAATTTAGAAAATGCTGAAATAGAAATGGATGTAAGCCAACAAAAAATGGACACCTGTTTGGTTTCATCACAAATTGCCAGTATAAAGTCTGAAGCAATATTAAATGAAAGAAGAACTGATAATAAACCCAACAATGTCTTAAATATGTATCAGCATCCATCTACTGCAATATAAACAAAAATTTAGTATTTAAAATAAAATAAAAATCAATACCCTGTTAAAAAATTATTTAAAACATGAAGATAAAAATTGGATCTCTCAACATTAGAGGCTTAAATGCCACCAAAAAACTTTTTGATCTCAAAAAATGGTTACATACAACACAATCACACATACTGGGGCTTTTGGAAACAAAAATATACAGCAGCTCTCAAATTGATCCATCAAAATATTTAGTCAGCCAAGGTTTTTGTGCCTGCTCAAGGCAATCATCATCACCATCAGGTGGCACAGGCATAATTATTTCCCACAACTGCCCTTTCAATTCTTTAAAATTATATATATTGACTCTAATCTTATCATATTAACACTCCATCATAAAAATATCACACTTAACCTAGTATTTGTATATATACCACCAGGCCATGTCATCATCTCCAGAATAATAGCAACAGTAAATTCAATGCTTACAGCAACACCAAAACCCATAATACTCCTGGGAGATTTCAATATGACCTACCAAACTTTCGTCACCAAATGGATCCATCAAATAACAATCCCACTTATGAGTGCTGAGGGCTTTCTCACATCAAACTGAATATCTTTTAATAACAATAGAAATAAGTCACTTATTGACTTGTGTTTCTACTCACCAATGTTACATCATTATTTTAATCTTGAACTCTGTCCATCTATAATCTCAGATCATGCTGCTCAGTTCATCACCTTCGACCTAACAAAATACAGAATACAACAATAGCCCTCCAAAAGACTATGCAAATACTTCTTCCAGCACAAACAACTGAATTCTTATATTCAGAAATATATATAATGCTCCAAAAACTTCAAAACATGTCACTCGATCCAGTACAAAAGTATATAGCATTCACCAATATACTTTCTTTCAACATCAATCATATTACCTGCAACTCAACACCCCCCACCAGATTATTAGCATTGGCAGATGAACTGCATAAAAGAATAACCATTTCCAGGCCAACTGCAGATAATCAAACACAAATTAAAAAAACTTACAGAAATGTACAACAATACATGCAATACACTAAAGCAATATGTAGCAATAAAAAATAAAAAAAATATGCCTTACACAACAACATGCTTGGAACAGAGCATACATACGGTGGGCATTGGGATACCCATCCACAGTCAGAGTGCCTATGGCACTTGAAATAGATGGCTCTATAACAGCTGGACATAACATGATAAACCCAATATATCAACACTTTAAAAAAAAACTGCAAAAACAGAGAGGGTACATATCAAAGGAAGACATATTTGGAGACCCTGAAACAGACACACCAATAACAACAACTGACATTGTATTTCAACTTGTAACAATAACAGACACATGTCACCCAGGACCACAAGGAATTCCCAAATTTGTGTTCAAACACCTTAGTCACTTCACAGCAAAATACCTGTGCGATCTAGCCAATTACATATCCCAAAAAATTTACAACATACAAAGTCTATACCCAATTGCAATGGTTCCATTTAACAGAAAACCAACAGCAATATCATCTTTATCTAATCTACAACCAATTTCAATGGGACCTTTAGGAATAAAAATTCTTGAAAGAGTGATAAAGGAAAAAAATAGAACAACACATACTCCCTGTGTTATCATCAGCACAATATGTCAAAAAAGGATCATCCATTGGCCGGGGTGCCTTAATGTACAAAACAATTATCAAAGTAGTAAAAAAAGAAAGAAATATGCACCAATTATAGTTCAACTAGACATTGAGGCGGCTTTTGACTCAGTGCATATAGCCAAATTATTAGACGTGCTGAAAAAAACAACAACACCTCCATCATTACTATATATAATAGCCAATCTGCTACTCAGCCATGAAATTCACATCACACTGAATGGAAAAAAATCACCAGCCTTCAGACCGAGTCAATCCATCTCACAAGGATCCCCCCTAAGTGCCTTGCTCTTTACAATATATATAAATCCTCTATTAATAGAGATACAGAAAAAAATAAAAGGCATTCAAATTTCAAACACTGCTTTAAATATATCATGCATAGCCTATATGGACGATATAACCATTTTCCTCCCCTCTAAAAAGAACTTCCCCATATTACAAGAGATAATCAAGAATTATACCTCAAATTTTAATTTAAAAATTAACACAAATAAAACTGCTGCATGGTCAATATACACAGGCAAGCACTGTACAGAGATGTTTAATGGTAAACCATCTGCTTTCCTTGGTTTCCCATTCTACCTTGGAACCAATGGAATGAGGCAAAAAATTCAAAATAAATTAAAAAAAAAGATGCTGAAAAAATCACAGCCTCACTTGAAAAGTCATACCTGTCAATATATGCGAAGGTAGCACTATTTAATCAACTTATAATTACAAAAATTACATACTATACACCTATAATCAAATTTGCAAAAACATTCATATCTAAAATCTCGTCAATCTCTAACAAACTAATATGGAAGAGAAAGACAGTGGCAATCTCTTTAAAAAATCTGAGCAGACCACCACATAGCAATGGACTTGGACTCCATACAATCAGGGTTTTTTACACACAGAAATCAGTAAATCTAATAACAGCAACCATAAAAAGATTTCCAGACCTGGAGTGTGTAATCAGTATAATACCCACAGACAGACCACGGCCTTCATATGGATATCTATCCACACTGATTGAAGAACTCAAGCCAATATACAACAAAATATCACTCAAAAATGACAAGTATACATACTGGGACATTTACAATATACTACATCCAAACCAGACACCCAATCTACATCCATCAGTTCTTGGAATAGACAACAGGCAACTACTGCAACAATTCAGAAAATGGTCACTAGAACCAAAATTATTCAATTTTCTACTTAAGCTTAATCTCAATGCTTTACCCACAACCCATTTCCTTAGATTTCGTAGATTCTATACAAATATAGACCCTATGTGCGGGTTATGTCATAGAGAAGAAGAGACACAAGATCATTTTCTTCATTCCTGCAGTGCCCTAGAAACAATATGTTGCAGAATGTTTACCACATACAAAAAAGCTATCATTTCAATTGATGAAATAATAAATACGTTTAAAAAAGGCAACAACTCTGCTATTCATGCAGCAACATACAGCCTTTATGCCTACTGGTGCACCAGATGCACTTTTGCACTTGCCAATAACTCTTGACGCCACCCAGCAACATATTCAATAAAACTAAAACTGTTAAGAAAAAGAGACAGCATGCTAGCTCAACCAGATATATTTGCAGCCACATGGTCACACCTGAAACAAAGATCCAGTCTATGAAATATAAAGACCAATAAGATAGATGATGACATTTTCAAAATCAGCATTTTTTCCAACTTTAAAAAAAATGCAAGCATAAACTGAACTAAATAGAAGACCAAATTTAAAAACAAGAAGAAAAAAAAAGTATGCAGAAAAGATAAAGACTTATATACTGAAAGTTGTAATCTGTTTGTCATTTGTAAAAAATCAATATATGACTCTGTAACCTTTTAGACTCAATAAAGTTTTGCTTTGAAACATAATAATAATAATAATAATAATAATAATAATAATAATAATAATAATAATAATAATAATAATAATAAATAATAAATAATAAATAATAATAATAATAATAATAATAATAATAATAATAATAATAATAATAATAATAATAATAATAATAATAATAATAATAATAATAATAATAATAATAATAATAATAATAATAATAATAATAATAATAATAATAATAATAATAATTCATTTATTTAAATGCTAAGTCACAGGATATAGCCAATTGCAGTTTACACATTAAAAAAAGGGATAAACATAATGGATATAATATAAAATAAGGAAAATACTTAATTGTAAATTATTAGAGAAAAAATATAGTTAGTAATAAATTTGGCTGGCTATGAGTATGAGGCACGGTTCCTCGAAAACGTTCAGCCAAATTTATTACTAACTATATTTTTTCTCTAATAATTTACAATTAAGTATTTTCATTTTTACAAATAAGGAGAAATTAAAACCACATTTATTACATAAAATAAGGAAGAAACAAAAAAAGTAAAAAAAACAACAACATATAAATAAATAAATTAAATATTAATCAACTATGATATTTGAATTTAATAATACTACAAAATGGCTTATAATCTAAAATTAAAATAAATAGTATTAACAAATGATTATTTGAAGAGTGTAGCCTGAATAAAGGTGAAATTTTAAAAGTTTGGAATGTCAAGTTTGAATATAACAGACCAAAGCAAAGCAGTTATCATGTTCATAATACTTAATTATAATTGTTGATATTATATAAGATAGAATTACTTGCTGACTAATGATATTATTAAGATTTTAAAAATATTTATATTTCCATCTAAAAAAAAGATGAACAACAACTTCATTATTCAGTGAAACATAATTTGAGACCTTCTTACACATTTGTTTAGAATTAGGATTCCTAATAACTGAAGAATTTTAAATAATAATAATAATAATAATAATAATAATAATAATAATAATAATAATAATAATAATAATAATAATAATAATAGTAGTAGTAGTAGTAGTAGTAATAATAATAATAATAATAATAATAATAATAATAATAATAATAATAATAATAATAATAATAATAATAATAATAATAATAATAATAATAATAATAATAATAATAATAATAATAATAATAATAATAATAATAATAATAATAATAATAATAATAATAATAATAATAATAATAATAATAATATGTTTTTCAGAAATATCAAGTTGCATTTATAAAATAGCAGTTCAATCATATCATAAAATACACCACCCACAGCATACACAACAACCGTCATTTTTTATGTTTTCTGGCTCAATCACTGCATCTTAACCATTGGAAACAACACCCAAAGACATCTAGCTATATTTAGTCCCAGGGCAGCAATATTGCATGACAGGATATTTTTGTTGTCATCTGACCACTACTAAAACAACTATCCAATATATAAAGTCATAGTCCAAAATAAACAAATTGAATAGTATTCAACCATATCAATATTACACCAAACATAGCTTACCTACATTAACTGTGTTTATCATCATCCACCACCAGAATGCAGAATTTACTTTCCATGTATCACCAGCCACTATCTGATCACCATACATAGTTCTACTCTGAATTAACTTTGTTCTACATACAGCATCCATAACTGGATTTCATACCACATGAATATTAATATATCTTCCTATTGTATCGCAAGAATAATAATTACAAGAAAAATAATCAATATTAATTTAGTGAATATACTTAATTTCTAGTATGTTTTTTTTAATAAAATGGTTTTGAAGACTTTAATGATTAAACTTGACATCAATCTCTGTGTCCAAAATTAGTAGCAGTTGTTTGTAAAAAAAACATACATTGCAACCAAATTAATTTAACCAACTTTATTGCACCTGTAATATAGACAATCAAAGCTATGTAATTACATATAAGTAAAATGATTAATAAAAATTGTTGTTGAAATATAATAATAATAATAATAATAATAATAATAATAATAATAATAATAATAATAATAATAATAATAATAATAATAATAATAATAATAATAATAATAATAATAATAATAATAATAATAATAATAATAATAATAATAATAATAATAATAATAATAATAATAATAATAATAATAATAATTCAGCAAAAATCACCTTTATAGCTATAAACATAATTTTCTAGCTCTATTTTATATTGTCTCAAAATAATTTAAATATCTAGCTAACAAGGTAAAATTTTTACTTATATACCTTGCTTATAATTTTTAATGACCCGATTATTCTTTCTTTTTATTTTTACATTGTAAATTTGAAAAGAAAATATTGCATTTAATCATTTAATCTAACTCTAATATGTTAAAGTAGCTATCACATGACCAGATATCTAACATCATTATTATAAACTCTGAATATCAAAGTCCAAATTTTAATTAAACATATTAGAACTGTATTGGCAAGACTGAGGCGATTCTTCATAGCAACATGGGCAATATTTCTAATAATATCAACAGATTCAGTGAAAAAATCCAAATCCTAAGCAAACATACACAAATATCAACAGCAGTGATACACAAATTCTCTATGAAAACCAAAGTATAGATTCAGATAGCAATATTTTTTTTTTCCAAAGGTCAAACTACAAATTTTAAAAATCCCCTTAGCAATAAGGATATAAGATCAAAAAATATCAACAGCTTGAAAGACCAAAATCCAAATCATAATCAAACAGATGAAAATGTCAAAAGTGATACACAAATCTTCTGGGTTAAAATGGATATAGGTTGAAATGTTATTGTTTGCTTCAAAAGGTAAAGTACAAGTTCTGAAAAAATATGCAAATGTCATCAGCAATAATGTTCAAACATTGTATAATAATAATACTGTAATCCCAAACACCCCAATGTCAATTCCAGATTTTTGTTACACTGATCTTAATGACATAATATATTTAGACTTGAATATACAATGGCTCCATCCCCTACCACCATCAATTAGACAACAGAAATACTAGCAAATATTAGTGACAGATTTCTTGGCACTATCATTCCACTTTCAGGTGATATTAGTCACATATATGAATGTATATCTATACATATTCTCTTGGCAACTTCTCTATGATATCACTACACTGCATGGAATGTGAGATACTATCAGAGAAATAGCTGATCATACCAAATTTTAAATACATAACAATAATTTTTTCTAGGTTATCCAAAGGCACTTCTTCTAAAGGTGAATCAAATCACTTTTAAATTATGTACTGATAACAATCAATTCAAATCAGGACATTTGCATCATCAGAGTGATGAAGAATATTTATTTCAGATACACCCCACATCACTTTTAACAGATGATGCAGCTCTTAGGCAAGATACCTTTTTTCAATGTTCTTCTTATAGTTACCCATGTGCTTATTATTGGCAACAGTTATGAATTCAAATCTCATCTGGATCCAGATATTGGTCTGAATACAATATTTACCTAAATTCTTGATGAACAGACAAATTAAGGTTTAAACGTTCATGGTCTAAAATGTCAATGCTATGCCTGTAGAGAGTGTGGTCACCTTGGACCTCAGTGCTTCAATTTAGAGCCCAACCTTCATCAACAACTATCTCTAAAAACAAATTTTCAAAGATCCAGCCAACAATTATAATTTGGACACTCTTTAAACTGTGACCTGAAACAGGGCTTGAAAAAAAAAACAATCCACATGATTCAATAATCTCCCAACTAGTTCCCATATCATATCAGATGTAAAATTTATGTCAATGGTTTTCATTTTCACATCAGAATAATTGTCTGTCTATCCTCATTTTAAATGCATAGTCAAGTTCATATTCAGAATCTAATCAAAGTGATACTCTCCCTGATGTAACATAAATACCAGGTTATAGCACAAAGGTTCAACCTTCTCATGAGATAAACCATATTGAAACACACCACAAGAGTCAGCATATCACCATGCCCATCACCCATAAACTTCCCCTGACAAAAAAGCAAAAAAAAACAGAATGATACAGATCATGTATCACTCATAACTGAGATTACTGACAACCCTACAATACCATACCAACTACCATCTCACAGTATTACTTAATTTCTCACCCTCCAAACCACAGTCTATGTCATACTAAGATAACCCCTCTCTAGCCAGACTCACAAATTACCCTCATTTGCAATTTATTAACAATTACACTCACTGATATTACACATTAATATAATCAAATGCAATTTCTCATTGTCTTGCTATCACAAACTCTCTTCCAACATCATTAAACCTCTTTATACTACATGAAACTAAAAATAATATGGTTCAATGTCTGCAATTTCAATTTACCATCACAACTATACCAATTACAAATATTGATTTTTATCATTCAGCCTCATCTCCTCAGATTATTGGTATCCAAACTATACAAAGGATTTTGAATTGTCATCATTGACTACCTTCATAGATATGTTTTATATGCTTGTTCTGAAGACACTTCCTCATCACTGGTATTTTAATAACTTCTGTTTGACCATTCAATTCAATTAAAATTTTATATATTGATGCCCACTTACTAATTAATACATTTCACTACCATACCATAGCACTAAACATAGTATTAATTTATATCCCCCCTGATCTTAGAGTCATTACATATATCATCTAAACCACCAATTCTGTTCTTATAACAAGCTCACACATAACCATGTTATTTGTTCACTTCAATCTGGATTAGCCCACTTTTATGAATAAATGGTTGATCTTTTAAACATTCTACTAAGAAGTGCCCAGGGTTTTCAATGTACTGGTTCAATCATTTTTCCCAACAACCAGCATGATATATTCATAAATCTGTGTTTTTTTACTCTGCATTGTTTTATTACCTACTATAACTTAATCTCAGTTGTCGCAATTCTCATGCCACTCTTCCCAAGCAGTCACACATGACTTTAACAAACTCAAATCAACATCCATTAAATTGCATAAAACAATCCACATGATTCTTCCCTTATTTACTTCAAAGCTCATGTTTGTCAAATCCTATATCATGTTAAACAAGCTACATCAAATGTCTATTGATCCAGTTCAGAAGTATCTTAACTTGATACACATATAATTTAATATATAACACTTAACATAATATTAGTTATGCATTTTTTAGCATTGGCCAAAAAGTTCTATAAGCAAATTACCTTGACTAAGCTTATCCACCAAACATACTAACAGTTAATTAGGCTTGCTCAAACTTATCACCATATATGCAAACTGTAGCAATATAAAAATAAAAAATCTAATGCAGCAATACCCATGGGCAATATAATTTACAGGCTGGGTGTTGGGTCACCCATTTTCATCAAAGGTTCTGATGGCACTTCAATTTGAAACAAATATATGTATTGGAAATAATAGGATCCACTCTATATCTCCACATTTTAAAAATAAACTTTAGATATGTTATGTATTCTCTCAATCAGTACATCCTTTTTGACCACTGAATTAACTAAGCCTTTCCAAATCAGACAATTTGCCACCAAACGTCGCACTATTAAAAGCACATGACAACCTTGGCATTAGGGATTGCCTGCATTTATTTTGAGTTATCTTAGTCATTTCATTAAACTGTATATGCATGACCCATCCAATTTTCTACCCAAAAAATATAGGCTGTAAAAGAATTTATTGAGCTGCCATAGTATATTCACTCAAACTCTTTGGCTACATCTGATCTAATAACATCTATCCTATATTTCTGGGCCAACTAACTCTTAAAATACTTTGAAAAAGTAATCATAAACCAAATTGAACCACACATCCATTCAATATTACCACATCTACAGTTTACCAAAAAAAAAACTCACCCACCATCCAAGAATCACTCATATTTATGACAATTTTAATCTCTGTACAACAAAAAAACACTCCCAATGTGGTCCAATTTGACATAAAAGTATCTTTTGATTTCATCTCAGTTAACTTACTTATTTGCCTACTTTGTTATACCTAATCATCACATTCTTCTGAATCATATGTTTCACATCACTCTTATTTGTAGAAATTCTATGTCCTTCAACCCATGCAGTCAATCACACATTGGTTACTCCCACGTTCACTGCCTATTACATTATGCATAAATACATTTTTACAACAATTACAGAATAAAATTACCAGAAACCAAATTACACCAACCAACAATATATTCAATGCATAGCCTACATCAATAGCATCACTATCTTCTTGCCTACTCAGAAACAACTTCCAATATTGCAATTAATTCTTAATGACTACAAAGCAGCCCATAAATTGTGATTTAATTGCAAAAAACTGCTTCATGGACTATACTTACAAAGAAATCATGTTCTCAAGTTTTCCAAGGAAAATCTACTTCATTTAGGCTTTCCCTTTTACAAAGGCTCCTATTGTATAAGTCTCACAATATAAACCAGGTTAATTTTTACTGCAAATTACTGACTCAATTTGTAAAACATATTTATCAATTTTCTCCCAGATAATCTGTTGTTCAATTCTCTTGCTATAATCTTGGATAAATTTTGAAAGTCAAGTATTAAGTGCACCTACTAAAAATCATTCTATTTGGCTTAGATATGTGGATAATACATTTTTTTATATTACCTCATGGCATTAATGCATTAAATTCTTTTCTTGTTTTTTTTTTTTTATAAATAATTGGAATCCAAATATTAAATTTACTATGGAAGTAAAAAATAACAGATTACTTTTTTTTTCTAGCTGTTTTAATTACAAGAAAATATGATGAAAGATTATCAATATCAGTTTACAAAAATCCACCTATAAAAACATATATATTAATTTTAATTATCATCATCATCCTGCACATTTTTTTTTTCTGTAGCAAAAAATCTTTTGACTAGAGCTTGTTCAAAAAATAGGACCTTCAAAAATATTCTATTTTCTAATGATTATAATAAAGACATCATATGTAAGGCTTTACATAGCATTGATACTAAAAACAAAAGAGGACAGAATTGACAATTCCTTTTTTAATATATAAATTTAATCTTATATTAAAGGCGTTACTGATGAAATCAGTAGAAGACTATCTTGTTTTATTATAAAGACTACTTTTCTACTGGCAAAAAATGGTGACTTTTTTACATAAACCATTCCATGTTTGCAGTACTCAAAAAGTTATATGGGTCTAATAGAAGAATAAATGTCAGAATTAAAAAAAAAAAAAACATAAAAATGTTTTTAATCAAAAAATAAACATATCAGTTTTTACTTCTCATTTTTTTTGAAAATTGGCACAAACCTGACTTTGACAATGCAAAAATGCTTGCTATTTTGGAGATATATGATTTAAAGACCATGAGAGAGTCAATTTAAATATTAAAGTGACCTACTGGTTTAAATAGGGCTAATGAAGCATAACATATTCCAGTCATATGGAAATCTCTTATTTTATGTATGTCCATGAATATTGATTTTAAATTAATGAGTGTTAAAACTAAGAAAAATATACATTTTGATAAACCTCATATTCTGAATACTAAACTATTTCAAACTGATTTCTCATGCTTGATCTTGTACTCAGTCATCTTACTGTTTGAGATCAAACAATTTTTTTTTAAACAGTTTACTTTGGCAATGGTGGATGCTAGTTTATTGAAATATCAATATATAATAGAAAATAACACAGTTTTACCCAAAAATCATTTGCATATATATATATTGTACTGGTCAAAATATGTTGATCCTTCTAACATAAGCTGGATGATGAAATATACTTCATACCCAGTCAAGCCTGAGATTTAGATCAGGAACCAACCTAGATTTAAACCCATTCCACAAGCCCCAGATCAAACACCTAATGAAAAACATTATAGAGGTGGCATACAAAAAATATTTATGTCCGGCCCACTAAAAGAGCAAAAGAGTCAATGAGACATATTTAATACAGAATTCACATATATGTTGAAATGTGTGGAAGTGGAGAGAAGATTGTTTGAACTACATAAGTGGATTGAATAATAATAAAATATTTACTAAAACATTTAATGAACAGTAAATTAATTTTATATTTGTTTGAAAGCTCTTATGAATAAATTACGTATTATATGTCAATAAATATATTTGGTGGGTTAGATTAAGATGCCAATCATTTGATCGCAAAACAAACTTAAACATTTTTAAATTAATGCTTTTGTGGTGGATCTGAAAGGAGATGATGAGTGTACAAATTTATAAAGCATTCTAGGAATTATTATATCTATCATACAAACTTTTTTATGCCGTTTCAGTCGTGAAAATCAAAATATATACTTTTTTAAAATGGTTTAATCATGGATTACATACAATTGTGAGGATTTAGTAAAATAATGTACATTTAAATCAAATATCTTTTATTAGAAAACGTAATAACTTTAACTATTCTTTGAATCCAAACTTTAAAAAAAAAATAATTCTTTGTTTTCTAAAAACATGTACACCTGGGTCTCTTTTTACACGAACTTATTTAATGCAATTTTGAAGTTACGTGATTCATGTTTCATTGGAAGTCGAACTTTGATAATGTGCTATTACTTTAAATTATAAATTTTGTGCACTTACGCATATTGAAAGTAATAGCACATTATTGGAATTCGACTTTCATCTTAGTAATTTCAATATTTTCAGTGTTTTATAATAGTAAGATTTTATGCAACATATTGAAAGTAATAGCACATTATTGGAATTCAACTTTCATCTTAGTATTTTCAATATTTTCAGTGCTTTATAATATTAAGATTTTATACAATAATGAAATTAAAATCATGATTTCCACATTTTATGTATACACACATTAAATTTTACAAGATTACAATGTAAATTTGTTCAAACATTGTGCATGTTAATTTTGCATTTTAAATCACATTCTGTTTTTGATTTTTTTTTAAAAAATGTAATCAATTATTATTTTCTTATTAATGACACTAATCATTAATGTGCTCTTAAATTCCAACAAGAGCTAAATGGTTGTATGTCTGGATATCGTGAGCTTCATAAACAATTAATAAAATCATCATCTGAAATATTAATTACTAATTATGTTGGCACCAGAAAATCATTAACACAACATGAGAGTGAAGTTGGCAGTAGTTGTATTTCGTCTTGTGAAGAATCTGATTTTTTACCAGTTTGCAAACAAACTTGTTTATCGATAATAATTAAAATGTATATAAAAAAATGTAAATTACTTTACTGTAAATTATGCATAAAATATATTATATTGAATAAAATTAAATATTATAGTTAAAGTAAGTTTGTCTTGTATCAATTTTTTTCAAATTTGAAATTTTTAATTTGTCATATTTTATTTATTTATTTATTTTTTTTGCACACATTTTAAAGTAATTTTATGTTGGTGCTTTGCTTTTACATGACTTTTGAAAAATGACAGTCCATATCCCCCTTTTTTCAAGGTAAGTTATGTCTATTTTTGCATAATTTCATTTGCGCATGTTTTTTGAGGAACCTATCTATCGCATAAAACGAGACCCAGGTGTATACTCTTAATGAATGGGATGAATTATGAAGGTGGGATTTTACAAAAAAAAAAAAAACAATAAAAAAGCAATATTATTAATTAAACTAATAATGATTATTGAAAAGACATATACATACATAATTAAAGCACCAGTTTATGATTACAGCATCAAAATGAGGTCATTAAATAAATAAATTAATACTAGTGGAAAGGCAGTGGGGCTAATATAAATGCAGAAACATCCAAAGTAATATAATACTTCCAATCAAAGAATAAAAAGTGGCTATGTGTCCCTTTTCTAGACTACTGCTTAGAGAAGTTTAATTAGATTTGGCATGGTTTAACAAGGTTCTCTTGGCAAACAACATGAGAGGCCTGATATATAAAAATGATTCCCAGAAGGTCAACTACTCACAGGATAGGACATGAAGAACATTTATGAATCTGAACTTATTGTAACCCTCCAAATTTGAAGCATGTAATAACTAATAAACAAAGCCTTATATCAGCAATGCAACATAATACTGTTTTTAATGACATAAAATCAAAATCACTATTTCAAAACACATGAACCTCACTTGAATGCTATAATTTAGGCAATTAACACTATGCTATGTAATATATATATATATATATATATATATATATATATATATATATATATATATATATATATATATATATATATATATATATATATATATATATAGGAATGATTTCATTTATGTAAATAGGTTTTAAAAATTACCCCCTGCCTTTCCTTGTGATTTAACAGACTGAATTCCCACCCTCATAAATTTTATAACTTGAGTATAATTGAGTGTTTGAAATAATAAGAGTATAGCTTTCTAATACAGATGATATTATAATGGTCAAATATGTACAATCATGTAACAAAATCTAAACCTTTAGTAAATCATCCCAAGGCCGACCAGAATATGGTAGTGCAATCACAGGTTTGATATAGCCCTAGTTACTTTACTGTTGCTCAGAGAATTATCACCCTGCAGATGACACATATGAGACCACAGCAGTATTCTCCTTCATCATGTTCCGGCAGTAGAACATCAGTAGAGTAAAAGACTGGAAGAAAGTTGGCATTCTATCTAGTATAGCTATATAGGTATCATGTGGCTAGGATATGATTATTAAACAATAAATAATGTCATAATTATGAGTCAGTGAGCAAGACAAAGACATGAAGCAAAGTTAAATTTAAAAACAATTTAATGAAGTTAAATTTTGAAACAATAATTAAAACAATATTACAATAATTAGATGCTTGGTATCAAACACAGGTGATCAAGGGATGTTTACATTAAGTTTGGGTTCATGCGCAAGTGATGGTTTTAGATATATATTTTTTTATGGCTGAGTTATACATAACTTAGTTTACATATATAGACAGTATGTGAAATCACTCGCAGGTGATATTAATTTTCTAATTACAAAATATTGGGTTTCTTACATATATGTATATCACTCATATTTAATATTTATGCACTTCCGGTTTATGTATAGCATTTTAATCACTCGCAGGTGATTGTAGTTTTTAGGTTACAAATGTTTAATTTACTTAGCTATATATATATATATATATGAATATATCACTCGCAGGTGATGAAATTATAATACATTTGGATAGACATTTTCATGAGCTTTAATATTATTTTATAACCAAATGAATTTGCTCATGATCATCTATGCCTAGTTTATGCTATAATAGGATCTAGATTTGCTTTATAGTTAGTGGAAGTGAATACAAACATTTATAAAGAACACAATACTTAATTAAATGCGAATAATCAATATATTCTCTATATAGCTAATATATCTATTAAATTGGATTCAAATTCAGATCAAAGCTGAAAATAGCAATTATAATAGAGGGATGAACTGATTATTGGAAGCCAGACTTCAGATACTAAGGTGTATGGAACACATACAATTCTGAGTCTTTGTGTCTCGTATATGTGACTTATCCATGTGATTTTTACCAAGTAACGGTACCCTTTGACTGAACTCATTGCTGTGAAAATAAGAGACCTTTAGTCTGGATGATCGAGCAATTTATTTAAGTGGGAGTCTTATGGTCTCTGGGAGTCCCAGTTTCCATTCCTAAGGATGCAGAATGGGGAGGTTCGAACCCTTCCACCATCTGAAGAAAATAATTGCCTGAATTAAGAGAAATGGTGCAGCGTGACCACATACAACCATTAAAGAATACAGCAACAAGTGAAAATGCCATAGTGTTTCTTAAGGACCCATACACACCACTGACAACATTATCATATAATAAAAATTAATATGCTAAATAATAGTTTCCTTCATAAAATTACCCTATATCAGTTCATTTTATAGTATTTATAAATATACTATTAAGGAAAACTTATGAATCCAAGTTATAAAGCTATCTATATAGGCTTTTATTTCTCTAAGTAGGATTACAGCATATAAAAGGGAAATACAATGCAGAATTATGGATTTATGCTCCATTTTATCACTTTAACTGAATGTTGGTTAAATGTTATATTTAAAAGCTAATCTATCTTAGAATAACTGTAAGCTTGTAATTATATTTTAATTAAGATGTTTTATTCATTTCAAAATAGAGCTTTAGTTTGTGAGTTTATATATGTGAAATTACATATATACGCGAAGTTACATATATATGCGTGAGAATGTAATTATGTCTCACTAATGATTTAATTATGAATAAAACCCAGTTTTGAATACATATAGCATAAACAATAACATAATTAAAAATAATAAGATTTGACATAGATTCAATTAAACGAAATGTAAGATTTAAAATAAGATAAGATTTCACATATATGAAATCTGAACTTTGGCTTTGTTTAAAAATGAAGCTTATGCGACATTAGCTGAAATTTGATTGATTCAGTTTCAACAATTTTAAGTTTATAAGACTAATGATGGCAAATATTATCATTAACTTGAGATATACAAAATGACTTATAAATTTAATACTTATTTTAAAAAAGATAATTTTGCATTATACGTGACAAAATTTATATTAAAAAATTCAAATTATAGATTTTAGCAAGTTAGAACTAAATTACTCTTAATTATTCAAAGTAAGATGAATACATAACTAAATCAATCATAAATACATTCAGCAAGTAAACCAACAAATAAAGAAATCATATCAATAAATGAAAGGTGTTCTTTATGCAAATAATAACTCAGATAAAATCATAAAGCAGTTAAATCAGTGTTTATCAGTTAAAGAATCATAACAGTGAATCAGATTATCAAATATTAACTTAGTTTTTGAATGAGTTTGTAAATCAATTTAAATCAGGTATTAATTATTAAATCAGGTCAAATATTAAATCAGGTCAAATATTAAATCAGGTCAAATATTAAATCAGTTTAAATCAGTCAAAATTTTAAGATTGAAATGAAACAAAATTTATATTTAGAAGTAAGTTTTAGTTTACATTATTATTATGGCCATTGATTTAGATTTAACAAGCATTCTAGAGTTTAGTTTAGTTGAAATATTTAGAATTGAAGCAGTATTTACCATTTTCTTCTCTTTTCTGCTAACAAGTTATTTCTTCATCGTGAAACTTCTTTAGGTGATTACAGTTGTTACTCCATCTCTTCCCGCATTAGGCAGCTTCTCATCGGAGGTGACAAGGCAAGAATTTTTAGCCCTCTAGACTGACATCATCATCATCAACACTTTTCAAGTACTTTTTTTAAAATTATATTAGAGAGTGTCCTTCAAATATGGCTACAGCAGCTTATATACCAGCACACCCCCTCTCCTTCATTATATTATTTTTAGATTCATTTTGTTAGCCTACTCACTGTTTCAAAACTTAGTGGAATTCTGCTGTGATTATTTTTCACTTGATCGTGTTTTTGGTAAAAACGCTATCTGTTGATCATAAATACAAGCGTCAGCAGGTTTTAACGTGATTAAAATTGTTTTTGTTTTTCATATATATATATATAAGGAAAAAAAACTGGTTGTGATGTAGATATACTTAGTTAAATTAATAAATAATAGATGGTACTAAGATATAATATAAATATTTTAAAATATATTTTGGGGAAAATTTTGACAAAATTAAAATAGCAATGTATATTTATAATTTTGAATAGTAAAATAAAAATATAAATATAAAATAATATTACTAAAAAAATAATGAATAAAATATAATGCAACATATGTTCTAACTTTTATATATACCCATTAAAATGTTTTTGCTAAAATGAAGTTGAAGTATGACATATAAATTGTATTTAGATGTTATATATTTTTTTTCAAATCCACACTAAGAGATAATCCTGCATTAAAAATATATATACTAATTTAATTATAGCAAAAGTTTCATATTATTTGTTATTAATAAAACTTTTATTATAAAAGAAAATTGGTTTGTGGAATACATATTTTCATTTATAGCATATTTAAAAATCTTTGATTATTATTTTATTTACGTATTATTTTATTCTAATGCTTAAAGGATAAACTGTTTATAAATACATAAATAAAAATGTATTAAACACAAAATATAATATCTTTTGTAAATAAATCAACATAATTGTTTAAGAAAAAGGAGCAATTCATTCAATTTGTAATCAATAATAATTTAAAATGTTTAGCAACAATAACTTATTTACCAATAACATTCTAGGCAAAGGTGAATGTTATGTTTGAGTAATAAGTAAAACTATTTTTTTAATAATAGCAGTTTTTCTATGTAAAAAGGAACAATTTTCAGATAGTTAAAAAAATATTGTGCATTTTTTTATGAACATTGATATTTAGCCATTGAAACTTATATTATGTTGTTGTCAGAAGTAAAGAACATTTCTGAAGATGTGATTATAAAATTAAAGGATTATTTTAGTAATAAGTAACAATCACAGAAATATGACTACATGCTACATTGACCTTGAAATAGTACATATTATTATAATATCAACAGGAATTATAAAATATATTGTGAAATTTATTAGAACTTATAGGGTGATTGGCTGAAGTTCCTAGATATATGTTGAACACAAATATCATTGGAGACAAAATATCATGCTGGGAGAATCTGCAATATTAAGTCATATAATAATAATCTTTTACTTGAATAAATGTCAAACGCATTAATCTGAACTAAAATAAAATAAAAATATTAAAATGATTTTTTAAAAATCAATTTAACAATCAAGCATAATGATTGATTTATAAAACAATAAGCCTATAAGCAAAAAAATTTTTTTTTCTCTATTATAAATAAATTTAATAAAAATCCCAATAAAAATTATACCTACATTGAACATAACTCCAGGAATATCAAACACCATGTTGATGTTTGCCATGAACAGCTTAAACATTTATGTATTATGTGTATGTTTATAAACGTCTGGTCACATCATCCTATATTGCCTTATTTTATTCAATTTCTGAAAGAAGTAAATATATAAATATTATTACACCATGAAAGGCACTATTCTTTTGTTGCCATACTCTAAATGTAGATTTGTATTTTTATGTAATTTTGTTTTTGTACAAAAAAAAGGTCTTTATTAGAGGACAACATGGGTTGATCAAGAAAACATTGCTTACATTTTGATGCTTTGGTCACAGGAATATAAATTATTGTCATCAGAATAATAATTTTCAATTTATTTTAAAATAAAATGGGAATTAATTTGATCATCATCATTAAGATTATAGTTATACAATATTTTATTAGATGAAAAAAAAAATATCAGTAACTTGTTAAGTTTATATTTCAACATGAATAGCTAAATATTTATTATTAATCACTTCATTCCATTACCTTTGTTTGTAAACTTGAGACCTAATCGCCAATAGTTAAATTTCGTTGCAAACTGTCATAATATGATTTTCTTGAGATTTTCTCATCTAATTTAGGTTTGTGTACCCACAGGGAGCTCAAAAAAGTATCTAGAATATTTTTGTATATATATATATATAATGTCATGTGAAATTTACCAAATCTATTTTAAATAACAATTGACCTGCCCTCTAGCTGCCAAATTCGATAACTTTTAAAATAAGAGAATGGACCACATCTTAATATATTTTAGATCTTTTTAGGTAGAGTTATTCAGAACAATAACAGCCAGAATGCTAATTTAAATCAGACTTTCTATTTTTTAATGTAAATTGATCTTTAACTAAGTGATATTTAATTTATTGATATGTAAAATACATTTGGTACATTTCATATGACATATTTATTCATTATAAAAATATTATTTATCATTATATATATATATATATATATATATATATATATATATATATATATATATATATATATATATATATATATATATATATATATATATATATATATAAGTTCCAACCAGTAACCAACTAAAAATTCACAGTAAAATATAGTAAACAATATTTCTCACTGCTGTCAAGGCAACCATTGAATATATATGGACACTTAAAGCTTGCAACTTGACTACAGAGTATGAAATATTGATACATTGAAGTTTAAATAAAACTCTTTAAACATGAAATAAACATGTCACTGTAATGCAGACTGATAAATAGTCAATTAACATTACAAACTGCAATACTTTAAATTGCCCATGTATTATTTAGAAATAATAAGCGAAATAGTGTCTAAAGCTAATCTGGGATAATGATATAATTAAGTTCCAACCAGTAACCACCTAAACATTCACAGTAAAATATAATAATCAATATTTCTCACTGCTGACAAGGCAACCTTCACACCTTTTAATAGCAAGAATGGAATCCATTCTTACTAATGGTCCATTGAATATATATGGTCACTTAAAGCTTGCAACTTGACTACAGAGTATGAAATATTGATACATTGAAGTTTAAATAAACCTCTTTAAACATGAAATAAACATGTTACTGTAATGCAGACTAATAAATAGTGCCTAAAGCTAATCTGGGATAATGATATAATTAAGTTCCAGCCAGTAACCACCTAAACATTCACAGTAAAATATAGTAATCAATATTTCTCATACATATATATATATATATATATATATATATATATATATATATATATATATATATATATATATATATATATATATATATATATATATATATATATATATATATATATATATATATATATATATATATTGTTAACAACGTTTTCGATTACTATTGCAAACAATAATCATGTAACAATTTTATGGAAATAATTTTTAAATATATTTTATGATTTATAACTATTTTTAAGGAGGGAAATTTAAATATGTTTTATAATTTAAATATATCAATACAATATTTAACTATTATTCTAAACTCGTATTAGCATCATTTGTATTCTTAAAGACTTCAGATATATTTTCAAACTAATCCTCAATCACATTTGAAAATGAATTACTAGATTAAAGTATTTTAAAAAGGAGAAAGAAAAAAAAATGTTTGTTTTTGGAATGATTCAAAGATTAGATCTAATGCATACTTTATAAAATTGATTATCGTGAATTTCAATATATATATATATATATATATATATATATATATATATATATATATATATATATATATATATATATATATATATGAATTTTATGATATATACTATATAAATAGTAAATTATTTTTTATGTTTGGTTTTCTTTTAGATAAATATGTATATTCATATAAATGAAAGTATGTTCATGGGTTTCAGACTGTTAAACAATCAGAATTTGAAACAATTTTATAAAAACAAACCAAATTATTATTCTAGTAATGTTATGTTACATGCAAAAAAAAAGAATCATTAATCTTTATAGTTTTATATAATTTTCTACTAAAATATTACACTATTCCCAATACACATGTACACACACACACACACACACACACACATATATATATATATATATATATATATATATATATATATATATATATATATATATATATATATATATATATATATATATATATAAATGTTGTCCACTTTTATTGGCCCAGACTAATCTAAAATAAAATTTTGGTGTATAATTTAAAATTTTACAAATCTAATAATATTTAATTATTAAAAGAAGACAGTAATGACATATTAGATCATAGGATTTAAACTCAGTTTTATCTAATGGAAATTTATTACTGATCTTAATTCAAGATACACATAGATAATAACCATAGAGTCGTATATATGCAAATGGATGAACAAGTATATCATTTAGTATTTAAAATCATTGAAGTTTAACTTGTAATTTTGTAAACAGAATGCATCACAGATGCTAACAATTATTGTTTGTGCGCATTTGATTTCAAAAATTGAAATTATTTATCTTCAAATCTTGCTATATTCAAAAGTAAATAAATAAGGTTTAATTTTACAAAATACTGATTTAAAATTAAAACAGTAAATTCTATCTTTATTTAATTTCTAAAAATATTGTATTTCGTTATTTTTTAAAAACAAAAAAATCAATCATTTTAAAATGATAAACCAAAAACATTTAAAATAAATGTTTCATAAAAAAAAGTGGGAAAATATTAGCCTATCAAAGAGTTTCAAACAATCTTGGAATATGAAATTCAAGAGAGAGGGGAAAAAAAAGAGTTTATTGATCATAAAGTATAAGTAACTAAGTTTTTTTTTTTTCTTGGTGATATTTAAAAACAAAAAACAAAGTTGGATTAAAATTCCTAAAACCTTATGATTTATAACTCTACATCAATATAATAAGCTCTGTTGTTAAAATAATGGAATAAATTAATCATTTTTCTACTGGGCAATTCAATAATTGGTAATTCCCAATAATCTCTTGAAAATTAATAAATATTGAAGAAATAATAGATGAATAATCAAAAAATATTTTCACTGAAAAATAATAATAATTGTGCCATAGGGAAAATTAACTGCAATAATACACAAAAGCAAATAAATAAACACCGTAAATAACCAGTAAAAATAGATAAAATAATAGTAAATCTCTTCGAAACAGTTAAGTATATATATTTAAAATTCAATGGAACTAAATTAGTAATAAATGAAAGTGTTCATTATTATTCTGGATATATATAAAATCTTAATTACAATGTGAAATATAATTATTTATTTTGAGCCATACCAGCAGGTGTGTCAGTTTCTATAAAGTTTTAGCTGAAAAACGTTGCACGACACATTTTTAATTGAAATCATAAGTGTGTCTTTTACTATAGAGAGAAATATATATCAGCTAAAATAAATAAGGCAAGCCACAAATAAATTTTTATTACTAAACAAAGAACAAAACAAGAATTATTGCTGCAGTAACTCAAATACCTCGTGCGAATCTTAGGATAAGAAGAATCTTCAAAAAATAAGAAAAAATAAAAAAATGTTCTAATAAGCTTACAGAGTGTGGAACAACTAGAAGATTTAAAATTGTTTTTTATACTTTAGCTGAGAGTTAAAAAATAACTTCTTTCTAATGTTGGTATTTATATTTTTTAATCTATGATTTGTTAGTATAATGGGGGGGGGGGCTAAATCATTTAATAAGGAATAAATTCAAATGTTGTTATATGAATAGTTATTTAATAATTCAGTTTAGTTTAAAGATTATGAATCCTTGAAATAAATAAATATACTCGATATTTTAGTATGAAAGGGTATTTAAAAATGATATATACACAATCCAGAAAGAAGGTTGTATTTACACAAGCGAATTGATAAACTAAATACAATGGTTTTCTTTCTTATATGAAAGATAAAAGTATTAATTTTGTTTGCTTAATAACCTCCAGAATTATGATCCTATGTTCCCACTTATTGTTTTGTATTGTTACTTAATCATCAAGTACTATTATTATGTAGAGATTGAACTAACGGACTATAAATGGAAAAGAAATGATTGTTTAATAAACTGAATGTGTGATATATAGTTCACATACATAGGGATAAATATCTCAACATATAATGGAAAATCATTAATTTTGTTTAATAATCATACTCTGAATATAAATTATAAGTTCTGTTGTTATTGTTATGATAATATATGTATATCATTTTGTTATTAGTTATTTTAAAATTGATATTAATAGAAATGTTTATTATTATTTGTTATGAATATTAATAAAATTATTGTTTTAAAAATTTTATTAAATTCTAATTGCTGCATTTCTTTTATGGGCTCATTCTCACCACATCACACAACTCAAATACACAGTCAAAATTAAAATGAAAAGTCATTTCAATTTAAAGCAAATCTAACAGTTTAATAAGCATAAATCTCTTAGTAAAGATTTTTTTACTTGTTACATGCTGTCTTGATGCCATAGGTCATTGATGACATTGACAATTATTAAACTGTATTTATTAATATAAAATTAAATGATACATTAGTTATTAGTGAAAGTATTAGTGTTAATCACAGTTTAGTTAATAATATTATTTTAATATTCAGTATTAAAGAACATACATATTTAGCTTGATTATGAATTTAAATTATAAGCCTTTCTTAATTTGTACACTATCCATGGAAATCTGTAAAATCCCTCTTGATATTCCATAGGTAGTATGAAGAATTAATAAATCAATGATTATCCTGAGATCTTATTGTAAAGTTATTTTGTGATTATTGCCAATCTTAATTATCAAAAATAATAGGAATCACAGTTTATCTGTAATTATCTAACAGATTAATTTAATGAGTGATTGAATTAAAACTTAATAATTATAAATATAAGATATTTGATATTATTGTTAGCCATGAGAGTATGTAGATACTTACTACGGAGGAGTATCTAGGTATTCTTATGCCTTTGAACAAATATTTTGTATTTGTTTAATGTTAAGGGGATGTTATCTGTTTATGGGTAAACGAGTCTCATATTAATTATATTTAAAATACATCTTATTTTAGAAATATTTACTCATGTCAAAGTAACTGGGGATAAATACTAATCTTATCTAAATTCAATTGTTATAGTTAAAGAAAATGGTCGGGATATAGTAAGTTTGTTAATAGAACCTAACCAGAATCCAAGTAGGGCCTAATATATGGGACTTGGAAACTCTGCTTGGGGTCGTACCACCTATAGACAGGCCACAATATATATATATATATATATATATATATATATATATATATATATATATATATATATATATATATATATATATATATATATATATTACAGTGGGATTTTTTTCATAAGTAAAAATATAAACATAATATTTTGAATTAATTGGAGTATACATTTGCTTGTTGTATATAACATTATACCAACTATTTAATTAGATATCACAAAACAAATAAATAATTGAATGTTTTATTGTTTGGAAGTTCAAAAAAAATTGGCCTTCAGAAGTGTCAAAATTGGAATCGTTTCAGGACATTTTGCTTGGAGTATATATGCTACCACAGGACTATATCTGCATAACACATAGACAGAATTAGGTATTCAATGTTATTTAACAATTATAAAAAAAATAAAAAAATGTAACAATTTTTCGATAATTATTTCTTCTGAAAATAATTTGTTTCATTTTTTTCACAAATGTATGCATAAAAAATATTATATCAACTTAGGTTTCAAAATTAATGAAGTTTCTTGGTTTTCATGGTAATCTTTTACCTCCTGAAGAAAACTTTATATTTTGAGAGATTGTAATATTCTGCAAACTTGTTAAGTGCTTATTTGTGAGTTCTATATACAACATTTGTGATACAAGCTTGTTAAATTAGGTGAGGTGACATATGACTTGATTTATTTTTATTAATTGAATAAAGTTTTCATATGTTTTTTAAATGATGTAATAGTCCATATAATGAAGAAGTAATGAATGCTTTCCAAAAAAATATAATAATAAATTGATTACTATTTAATGAAATGCGTAATGATTTATTATTTAGGTAAATAATGTATGTTATCTAAAGAAGAAAGACAATTTATCATGGGGACTCCAAGACATTAAAATAATCAATAAAATTTATAAGAAAATAAAAATGTTTATATTTTCAAATCACTTTATTGTTTGAAATATGCTGTTAGTGTAAATAGTTTTTTTTTATTTAATGAGTGGAAACTTTTTATAATAATTACCCTAGCCTTGAATTACATTGAATAAGCCTAAAATATATTACATATATGTTTTTATCATTAGCCTAAACCAAACAGGCTAATACCATTTTCTGTCAATAATTAATGAAAGTTATATGTAAATGTTTACATTTCCGAAACTTTATTTCTAGAAACATGTTCTGATTGTAATTATATTTTAGTCAATTATAATAGGAATACCTATTTCCTTAGTCTTGATACAATTGTTTGAGCCTGAAATTATATTTCATATACTTGACAATTGCATAAAACTGTACAGAGTGATACCCATTTGTAAGTATAATTATTTAAAAATATATGTAAATGTTTAAATTTCCCAATCACTTTTATTAAATATTCTAATTTATATAAAAAGTAACTTATTTAATTTATTTTAAAACAAACTCATTTTAAAAATATTGCCTCATAATTACAATATCTCTCTAAGTGATAAAAATATCTTTATTAATGACATTTTGCAAAGCTCATGTGTATTGCTCAGTTTAGGGCAGTGTTAGAATAGCTAACTTTGGAATATGTTAGATTGATTTCATAATGGTCTTATACAAAATATTTTTCATAACAATATCTTTCTTTGTACTTTATATTAAGTGGTATTATCTTTTTATATCTTTCAGTAAATAGCTTTTCCTATTTTCAATAGTAATATTATTTTTTTAATTGCTGGATTATCTTTATAAACCTTTTACTAAACACATTTTTCTTTGGATGTGATCTGGGACTGGATTTATACCTAAAATTCATAATTCATCTATAATCAGTACTACAGGCTAAATCTAAAAATAATAGAATGATTAAAAAAAACATTGAACACAAAAATATTTAATCCTTAACAATTTTTAGTAATGATATTATTTAATGCAATTAATTTTATTGGAATAAAACCCCTCATGATTGTACTATATTAACGTCTAAAAAATTACATAGAGTGGAACAAAGTAAGTGTTTATTATTTTTACAGTTATCCAATATAACCTCTGAATAAAGAAAAAAAATTAGCAAGGCATTTTGATGGTTTCTAACATTTTATCAAATAAACAATCCACATATGAAAATGTAAAATTTGGTGTTTTTTTTTTAATAAATCTGGCTGAATCTCTATTTGTCAAACTATATAATTTATATAAATATTACATTGGTTAATGGGTATCAAAAAGATTTCAAAAATCTATATAATAATAAATGATAATGATTAAATGAATGCATTCTGCCTTGAAAGAGGTATCCTTTCAAGTCCCTAATCTGATGTATCTAAGAAAGGTTATCAAGTAAATATCTAACTAATTATTTATTCACATTTTAAATTATAATATACTTTTACAGACACCAGGATAAAGTAAAAATATTAGATAATAAAGTTCACATTGTATTTTAAATAAAACAAACATTACAGATAATATGTAATATACTTATTAAATAATGTTTTAGTCTAGACAAATCTCTCAGAAGAGAAAGTTTAAAATATCATTACAATTATTCTAAACGTGAATAATATTAAAATAAATATAATATTTTTTATTGACTCAAAATTCATTTGTCTATTGTTTTAAAATTCTATCTTTAAGTATTAGAATTATAAAATTTTTGTAAGGAAATGAATTTGAAATATTTATCTATAACATTATGAGTTAAAATTGAAATGAATTAAACTTATTATGGATTTAATTGAAGGGTCACAAGTTTGAACCTCATTTTTTAATCTTAAAAATTAAGCTGTGTAAGTTTTATTTTTTAGCTATACAACAGATAAAAATATTAATATAGCATCTTTTAAAAGCTAAATTTACTAACAAAAAATTATTGATTACAGAATTTAATATATATATATATATATATATATATATCTATATATATATATATATATATATATTAGATGTCTTAACACAAAATTTGATTTGGTATTTAGCTTCTGACAAATATAAAGGTCACAATATATATATATATATATATAGTATTTGTTTTCCTCATCTCATCTTTCTTCATTTCTATACTACATACTATTATATTTATATATTATAACTCTCTCCCAACACCTCTCGTACCTTTCTTAACAACAAATACCGGAGTCACCAATTCTATTGATCATAGAATAAACTATTAGTCTGATTTTACCTTAAATTATTCATGAGGCTCTTAATTGATGTTCTACCTTAGCTTAGCTCAGTTGGGGGATACATAGATCTTCAAGGTGTAAAATGTATATTAGATGTGGGGGTAAACAGTATGATTAATAGGAACAAAACATCTATTAAGTTCTAAAATAAATAAAGATTTAAAATTGATAAAGTTCTACCATTTGAATTGACAAGTTATAGTCTATACTTCATCTCCTCCCATCATTCACATGCATTGATCAATCTCTACTGCATTAGAAAATTAAATTAATAAATAAAGATGTAATGCTGATTAACTATACTGTATAGCAAGTTGGAACTAAATACAAAATAAAATATAACATTACTTAACTTTTGATTGTACAATAATTTAAACTAATTAACTGATTTAATGTCTAATCTAAAGAATAAGTGAATATCTCAGGGAATTAATTTATTGCTGGCTTAATTTCAAATCTATACTTTCCAACAATTACTAATTAGTATTATGACAGTAATAATACAAATTAAGCAGTATCCTAGTAAAATAATGGTAGTCAGATAATGAAAGAAATAGGGTGTGTTTTGATTTCAATTCATCATCTAAATAATAACTAAATGATAAAATTTTCAGAGGATCATTAAATAATCCACATTTCATACAGTGGTTGGATCAAGGATAGCCACAGCATGAGATCTGAACATGTTCATCATTAAATTATGGAATAATGCAATCATATTATATTAGATAGGTAAATGTGTGTGCATGTGTCGAAATGTGAAATACTAATGTGTGTCAAAGAAGAATTCTGAACACAACATTAAATAAATAACACATTTATTTACAAGATAATCTAAACAAACATTTGGTTTTATAATTTATGCATATACATGTTCTGGATTATTTTAACATCTATGGTTAAATGGTCTACATAAGAGCAAATAAAATAAAGATAACTTTCTATAATTTATTTAACATAAGCCAGCTATCAGATCATTCTGATAGACTTATGGAAGACACATTATTATCGTAGTACTAAAATAATAACACAAAACTAAACTTATTGATATTTTAATTGCAGCATTTGTTCAAGCTATCAGTCAATTCTAATAAACATATGACACACAAACATTATAATACTACACTAAGATAATTAAGTATAAAATTAGAAATATGTGTTATTTTATGTTCAATACACTCAAGCTATTAATCACTTCTGATATGCTCATGAAAAATAAAAACCATTAAACACTAGCATTAAAATTATAAAGTAAAGCTAAAGTTCTTGACATTTTACTTCAAATGCACATCAAATAAAAAGGGAGGGATTAAATCTAAGAGAAAGAGTATGAATAAGAGGTCAAACTAAATATTTTGTGACAAGCAAAAATAAACTTAAACTTCATAACACATAGCAATACAATTTTTATCTATGTTTTCTCAAAACATTCAGTATAATCATATCATTCCATGAATACAATATGTTTTTGTAATGGATGTAAAACAATCAGTATTTTATAGTGCAACTAAGGGAAATATTAATTTTATATAATTACCACACTAAATTTGACTTTTTAAAATACAGGTACTATCTACAACAATTATTATAATATTTGTATACAAAACAATTAAAAATAAATAAATTTAAAATCACAAACATTTGAGAAATGAAATTAATTGTTTCAAATAGCTTCTAATCAGCATCAGTTGACTGTTGTTTAAGAATCAATCATAATCGTATTTTTAATATTATAAGCATTATTTACTGTAAGAATTATATTTGTATAAAAGCAGGGGGGGATAACATTAAATTATAAAATAATATGAAAAATTATGAGATATGACTAATCTTCAAAAAAGATTTATAACAGACACCATTTGAGCAAAATTCAAATTTATTTGATTTTTGCAAAATACACACAAACTTAGGAACATATTGAGATGGATACCTGTAATCTCAAAAAAATATATAAAATTAAGGCATATGAAAATTTCTAGAGGTATCAACTGAATAAAATTCTAGTAAAAATATAACAAAAATTATTTTGTAGTAGCAAATAATAAACAATAGTATGCTCTTAATCAACTCATTTTTTTAAAATAAACATTGTTTCAATTAAAGACTAAAATACATATTAAAATTATTATTATTCAATTAAACACTGTAGAAAAATTCCAATAATGTTACATTTACTTAAACTTCTATAAAAAAAAATTATGCTACATATAAATTAGTTGAATTTGTTGTCAAACTTTACTTTTAAAATATTCTAAAAAATTTAAAAAAAGAATAAGTAAATATAATATTATTAATGCATATTTAGGTGATGGTAAATTAAATAATTACTTACATAATTAAGAATTTATTTAACATGTTCTGATCAAAAAGCAACAAAATAGTTTAATTTTTGCTGTTTTGGTTACTATGATGGCATTGTTGTCACCAATGTAGCTGTTCTTCACTATTTTGCAGTTATCAACAATGTTAGATAACTGAACTCAGATTTTTTAAAAATAAAAATTATAAATTAAAATTATTATTTTAAAAAGTATATTGGAGATAAGCAGAAGTATATAGATCTCATACAAAATTTTAATTTTTGGACAAACCTACAAAGATCTTATTTGCATGTCAAACCGAGCTCAAATTTTATGGCCAATTATTACGGTTTGATTTGAATTAGTAAAATAAAAAAAAATGTAATTCTCAGTAGTGAATCCCATATTTATGCTTATTTAGGCTACATGTTTAAAATATTTATTTTAAATCGAAAATTTAAGAAATAGATGTTTATTGAAAATAAATTATACAAATCTAATTTGCATAATATTTACTGGCTAACATTAATGGCAATCATAAATGACAGAGAAAAAGTTATTTTTGAAATATAAATATAAATAAATGTAATTTATATTTTAAAGACATATTTTCATTCTTTATAAATTCACAATTAAAATTCATTCATTAATATTTAAAAAAATGGAATTTAAATAAGAAATATTTCATTTCAATAACTTTTCTAGATAAACAAAACTTTCAATGGTGTAAAGAATGCTATTTTTACTGTGTTATTTTAAATCTTTTGCAAAGTTCAAATATTAACTTTTAGAATATTTATGTTTGAAAGCTTACATTTGCAATAAATAATGTAATAATTATCAATATAGGATATACAAATAAGATTTAATTGTAAAAATAATGTTTCAAAAATAAGTAGAATGTTTTGTCCAAGGTCTTTCAAATAAAAGAATAGTTGGGGCCTCATGATTAAATGCTATATTTCGCTAAGCTATATTTAAATTATTGCTACATTTAATTTGATTTTACACATATAAAATAATAATAATAATGTTTTTAAGAGGAATTGCTTATCTTAACTGACAATTATATTGTTTTTAAAAACAAAATAAAGCACTACTTTTTGTTATTAGATTTTTAACAGATACAGAAAATGCAGTACTAAAGTTGCCTTAATTAAATTACTGTTAGAATTACATTAAAATATTAATATCACATTGAAAATAGTAAGTAAATGTAAACAATAAATATATTCCTAGAATTGATTATTTCTCAATTGATTTTCTGAGTTACAGATGTTGTCCAGTTTTTAAACAGAAATATATATTTGTTAAGAAATTATTCCACATTTTTTAACATTAATTTCACTACTCACATGTCATAAAATGTTTACAAAGAGAAAAAAATAAATGTGGCATTAATATTACATGTATATAGCACATATTGATTAACATCAAACACTGGCTATATTAGTGCAATGCCCCAACAACAAATGCGGTTCCCATGCCATACAGAAAATGACATTTTCATCAACTGTGTAAGATCTTCTATAGCCACATGTAAATTTCTGTAATATACATGACTTTAATCATAAATAGTACTTTTTTTAATATAGCTTGTACTTGAAGTTGTCATAACTTTAAGGCTTACATGGTTAACAGTGCTTTAAAATAGTTTTTCTGTGTGTAAAACTCACAAATAGATGAGAATAAAGGAAATGGAAAAATGTAATCAGTAATTTGCCAAATAATACTAATAGTTTTTAAAAAAAGTTACTCATCACGACTGTCATCACTTACTAATAGGATAATTAACTAAATTTATATCTAACAGACAATCTAATAAACGGAGATTTCATTGAAATTTTTAATTCTATCATATATTTAAATAATAACGGAATTGAACCCATGTCATATTTATGATCGCTAAATGTTTAAATAGTTATGCTATAATATAAGTGTCTAATATATAAATAATTTTCATACCGTTATATATATATATATTATACTTACAGAAAAATAATGAAAACCAAGCTTCTGTGCATGTTTTTATTTTTATTCTGGCCGTCATTTGTTAGATTTATATGTTTGTAAAAACATTTTGCTAATTTATTTACTATTTTTAATATTACATATACATTAATGACGCTTGTAAGTAGCTTTAAATTAAACGCTAAATATAGTAATAAAAAAAATTAAAAACTTAAGCAAACCAATTAATTAACTCGTTAGAATTGTCAGATATTTGACATTTCTAAATTCTTCACTTACGTGCTCATTTTAAGAATAATGATTAATTTGTATGGCTTCAATTTTACCAAAAATGACAAATAGAATATTTTTTGATTGAAGTGTGTTATATAAAGCATTTGGGAAAAATTATATCTAAAAAATATGTAGATAACTTTATTCATTTGTACATATATATATATATATTCCCACTGAATGTTTTAAAATTATTTGTGATCGTTGCTTTACCCCTATTTGTGAGTATAAATTCATGTCTGTCTATATAAAAAATTTTTATTTTGCAATAAATGATTTATCAAGGGGCTAAATGCTTTATATCAATAAATTTATATCTTTTATTTATTTGTTTAAATTAAACGTGGATTATCGAAGTAGGATGGGGGGGGTCACATACTCATTGGAGTAACCGTGGTGTTCACATGAAAATATTTTAATGAACTATGTTTCCTTTTTATTAAATTCCCCCCCCCCCTTTTTTTTTTTAGCAACAAAAACAAGTGTAAATAATAAATGTTATAAATTATAAATGAAGTATTAAAATTTTTGACTGACATTTTAAAAGATAAGTAAATAATATTTTTGTAAAGAAGACGACGTGATCTTTATTTTAATAATTACTCTATAAAATTCTTGACACGCTTAAGTTTAATAAATCACTTAAATATTTACTTAAAAGAAAAATAGCATTTTACTTTTCTTTTATTTAAAGTAGTGATATTTTGAATCATTTATTAAATAGAATTATTTGATGTTATAATATATAAATTAGTATAATTATACAAACATTGGCATATTAAATTAGAAGAAAATATAGATAATGTTAAAATGCCAAATAATAGTTTAAAGATTTAACTACAAAAAAAAAAAAAAAACAATTATTGAATAAATAATACTTTAACATATTTACTATGTTTTTAATTTAATTTATTTATTTGTCAGCATGTGATGTTTTTTAAGGTAATAAACTTTTTATTTGTTATAATTAAACGATGTCAGTAATTATATAAGGGGCAGATGCTTGCGCAATTGCATTTATTTCAGCTTTAAATTTAAATGTAATCAGTCTGTAAGCATTTAAAAAATATCAAAATAAAATTTGCCATACAAATGTAAACGAGAACGGGAAATATGAATATCAGAAATACTGAGAGAAATAGTTATTATATAATGCAATCCAAATGTATCTGAGTGCTGAGCAATCTTATCAAAGGCAACTGTTATAATATTTAAAAATAAATCATAGATATAATAAAATATATTTACTAACAACAAAATGATATATAACAATGGCTGTAATATAGTCATATAATCATAACACATAAAAATAACATATATAAGCTCTTTTCCGCAAATTTTAAATTTGTGCCCTTTTCAATATGGCTTAATTACAAAAATAATCTATTCTGCATACATAGTGACATCTACCGGCTCTGTATAAAATTAACACAAACCTATAATTACACTTAAATATCTTTATAACAACACATATTACACAACCCTCCATTCATTTTTCATTATCCAATTATAAGTTAAATATTTAAAAAGAACCAGTTACATACATAAAATCTACAAAAAGAAGTTACAAAATTGACACTTTATTTGTGCATATTCTGTACCAACTGTTATTAGATTTTCTATTCGTAATCAACATTAATGTAAGACATAAAAATCAAACATATTATTATTATGAAACTAAATTGAATTTTTCAATATCATCAGTGATTTTGGTCATGTTTCAATTATAGTGAGATAAAATTATTTTGAACTGAGCACAATGGCAAAAAACCTACATTTAAAGAGGCTTGGTTTATTAATAACAGTAACTGTGTAATGAATATAAAAACGAATAACTTTCAGTTTTATAAGGTTTAGAATATATTGCAATAAAAGTCTCAATTTTATAACAGTAATATAATAAGTGTTGACTTTGACAAGCTGTTCAGCACCCAAAATTTATTCAAATTATGTTATTAATTAGCTGTTTTTCCTTATTCCCTGGACTAATATTCCATTTATTAATAATCCCTAAAAATATAATTTGATGTCTATTAAAAATTCCTAACTTTCTATGCCAGTTTTTTAATTTGGAATTTGGGAAACTAAATTATAATCAATTTCTAAATCAAAGCATTTTATATCTGTAATAACAATATCAGTATAATCTCTGTCCTACAGTGTGTGTTGGAATGATAATATGTCAGACTCTGAAGACATTGATTGAGATGGGTTCTGTCACTTTCAGCTAAAACTTCTTATAAATTCCTGAGCAAAAATACAACATGATTATTTACAGTATAATATTTCAAACAGTAACTAATTTATTAGTAAACATAAACTATAACTAATATATTAACTTTTTTTTTTGCTTTGAGCATAAATAATTTTTTAAAAATATGTATCCTATTATGATGTCAAAAAAGTTAGTTATATTTTGATATATGTTAAGTTAACTAGAAATTACAGTTACTGTTTTAAAATAAATAATTTTAAAAATATATATACAACAGCTATATAAATGTGTATATTATTAATAATTAAACATAAAAACATTTTCCAGCACATGAATTCATGTCCTTTTAAAATGGAATGCTTCTATGGTTTCATGTCATTTTAAATATCACACTTCTACATTAAGGATAATCAATTATTGAAGATAAAACACCATCTAGTGTTTTATAATAGAAGTAAAGTAACAACAATAACAAAATAAATCTTCAGTAAAATAGAATGTCTTTTTTTACATATGTCATAGCATCAGCCAAGACATGAACCCATACCTGTCTGAAACCATTTACTTGCTTGCAAGGTGGGTACAATGACCTCTTGGCTAACAATGCTTGACAAAATTGAATGTCTTTTCATATAGAGATTCAATATAATTTCAAAGAAATGATTATATAACATAACAATATGCAGAATAAATAATACATAAACAATACAACTTATATACTTTTCTATTCATTTTTAATTAATCAGTTATTAACTGAATATATTGCAGTTTTATAAATATTCATATAATTATTTAAGTTATGCTTAATATAAAATGTTTTATAATTTGTCTTCTTTACAGGATTAATAATATAATTTAAAGGATTAATATTTTTTGTAGTATTTATTTATTGTCCTAGTGTTAAGTAGTGAATATATAAATGAGTTTTATTATCTCACCCATTAAGTGCATTGTTTTGTTCTTTGGCTCTTATCCTTTATTATTTTACTGCACAACAATAATAAATCATATTGTGTTGGTTACAATTAATTCTATACATGATTTATTTTTTTGAATTTGATATAAATTCTTAATTTATAGTTGACTATTAATTTATTCACACATTAACTATTTAACCATTCACTATTTATATTTATCAATATAATTTATGTTTTATTAATAATTTGTAGATGTAAAATAATACATAAGTTTGAACCCTTTTATATTTGAATTGTTGTTACTATCATCATTATAATAGATGAAATACACAGGCTTATAATATCTGTGTCTATATATGTAATAGACAGGGTATGAGCACAGACATATTAAAGATGTCTGCCTATCCCTTATATATGTATTTAATGGATTATGTCCTGTACATGAGGGAACAGATTGACCTTTAGGTCAACATGGGTGTGACAACAATCTCAGCCTAAGGGTGGCCTTTGAGCATTCCACCATCAGATTTTCAATTGGATGGACAATTGAAGAGTTGGAGTGTGGAGTACATTGAAGCTTGTCCATTAAACTTAGTAGGATGATTTGCTAGCTTAATATATATCTGAGCACTTGTAGCATATATGTGTAGAGATGGTAATCTGGACCAACTGATGATTGCTGGTTTAGCATGAAATATGTATATTGGTGATTATTTATCTTTCGACATATGTGTGTTCAGGTGTATCAGTGTTATGAGATAGTGTGGAGAGTGGTGGGTCATGTGAAAGTCTGTGCTCATATGCTGTCTATCATCATTATAATCATTTTGCAAAAAAATATTATTATTTAATATATATTTTTTGAATTAAAAATACATTTTAATATTGTTAGGGTTATATTCATAATATTTATATAATTTAATAAATCAGACATTATATTTGTTATTTCTATATTTAAAACTTTTAATGACTGCCAATTTTTTGTATCCATGTTGTTGTGAATCTATACAAATTTTTTTTCTTAATTTATCTTTTTTTAATAAAATGATTTAATATACTTTTGTTATCATAATATATGTTAATTTCTATATCTCAATATTTAATTTTGTCATGATAACAAAAGTATATCAAAATTAAAAAAAAAAAAAAAAATAAGAAAAAAATATTTTTATGAATTTCCACCAAAATGAATACAAAGATAGAAGTCATCAATAATTTTAAATATAAAAATAAAATATAATACTGATAAAAATGTAGTTCATTTATAAAAGAACCATTTTTTAATTATATAAAGAATATATATATAACACTAAAACTCTTGAAGATATGCTTATTAATTCTAAAAAAAATATAATATTAAATAATAAAATGTGTATGCAAATGATTATAATGGTAAGAGTAATAATAACTTACATTGTAATGGTTATATTTGTACATGAATGCAACAAAATCCAGAGTTTTGTTGAATTAACCCAAAGCTGATCAAGATGAAAGGTTGAGACCTCGAATCAAATTGCACCTCAGTTCCTTCACAAATGCTTCATGATTTACTACCCTATGTATCACAGATTTGAGGTTACACTTAGTTAACTTTAATTGCAAGCTGGAAGTAGCAATGGGTGGAATATGAGACTCAGGGAATAATGACAAAATTAATTATAAATTTACTAAACACACATATATCATTGACTAGATAATGCATATTTTATCAATTAACTAAAATGAAATTAGATTTGAATGTGATGTGGGATGGATAGTGAATAACACCCTAAACACTATTATAATTAAATATCATTAATTATTAAAATATATATAAAGAATACAATATAGAAGTATATTGGGATTTACACTTGCAGGTGTCTTACAATGATGAATGGATTCAGAACAAGGTCTTATCTTTAGGATGCATTTTATAGTTTAATTTTAAAGTTAATGACAATTATTATTATTATTATTATTATTATTATTATTATTATTATTATTATTATTATTATTATTATTATTATTATTATTATTATTATTATTATTATTATCATCATCATCATCATCATCATCATCATCATCATTATCTAGGGTTTATAATCAGGTGTGAATTATGCTGTGCCATTCCTATGAGGTTCGCTAAGAGTTATGTTTACAAGAATGACAATGATAAAATATAACTAAATTTATTAGTAATATGAAATAACATATAATAAACACATTCCACTCTTTTTACACTTTAAAGCAAAATATATTAATTAATTTTACAGTTCAACTGTTCCTAGCAGTCTTTGTCAGATGTACAAATATTTAAACATTATATCAATACAACCATATTTCATACATATATCTATTAAAATGTTACAATTTTATCAACATAATTATTAACATCACTATATTCATAAAACTTACTATTATATAACTTTATAATCTACTTTACTCTTTATTTCCATTCTTAATTATTATCATATTTATATTTATTCACCTTTTTTCTTTTGCCATAATTTTATGTTGGTAAAATTCTAACAATTTTTATAGATTTATGTAAGAAATATGGTTGTATTGATATAATGTTTAAATTTTTGTAGATCTGATGAAGACTGCTAAGAACAGACAAAGCTGTAAAATTAATCAATATATTTTGCTTTAAAGTGTAAAAAGAGTGGAATGTGGTTATTATATGTTATATATTAGAAAACCAAAAATAAAGAAGGAAATAGGAAGAGAAACTATTGAAGATTATATTATAATATGTAATAAACAATAAATGTGCTCTCTATGCAGATTGTTTTATGTAAACTAGATTGCACATTCAGATTATTTCTGAACTGAACAATATTTTGGAGGCATGAACTGGTGATTGCAGCAAAACTTCAGAGACTATGGCACTACATGAACTAAATAAGGAGTGTGGCCCAAATGTGCAATTACTCATGGGATTCATTATCAAGTACTCAGTTCCAATACACTGGATGACTTGCTATCACAAAATATAAAGAACATTTAGTTTGGGTGATCAGAGCAGCTTAAAATATCATTCTGTACCCTTGTGTTGTAGTTCTAGAAATAGCTGTCCAAAGTAATTATAAAGGAATGGCATTAAACCAGAAGCCCATTTTCACAAAGAAAATATATAGCAAGACATATTGCATGTGTATGCTTCATAAAGACACATTTATAAAGCTTATTAAAATATCAAATATTAAAATGACTAATGTGCTAATTCTATAGTTTCATTCTGCAAAACTTTCTTATACCTGCTCATGTATTATCATACACAAAACATGCCAAAAAGTGTTAATTAAGGTAATATTGTTTACACATTGTATTTTGGATAGTTTATACCAAAAACTAAAGAGGAGTTAAACATATTGGGATTTACTTAATTATTTATAATATTCTTTATAATATTATTCTTGTGATTAATTAACTAGACATAATTCATTTATGTGAATACATTAATTATGATAAGCTTAAACCTAGTAGATTAACTAAATATACATATATGTAAGATAGATTTCACAATGAAGATTTATGTGTGCTTAAGAAGCAGTATAAATCATTTACTAGAGAGTTTTTAATCTTCTCTCTAAAATCACTAAGATTAACTGACCTCCATTTTGAATCATGACATATCATAAATCAATAAAATAAACAATATAAAATAAAAGAGAATAAGCATTACTTCAGATCAGAATAGTATAGCTATAATAATTGAACTCAGTTATTATGCTTACAAAAAATATTAAATTATAAATATTCATTTAATATAGAGGGATGATTATTTGAAATATTATTATCAAAGGTGTCATTAAATTATTACTGAGTTTAGTTTAATTTGTGAGAAACACATGGAAGTTATAAATTATGAACATTCAATTATTTTGCTAGCTTTAAAAACTTTAAGTTTACATTAACCCTTTTCCCGCGCTCGACGAGGCTCCTCGTCGACATCTGAAATCACTCTAACTCAGTTCATTTTCATACGAAAAAATTCGTTAAATACGTATTGAATTCGTTTTTAAAAGTTCTGTACGATGGTGACATCTTCCGATTTATTTTAGAAGTAAAAAATAGAAAAAAACGCATTTAAACCTAAACAAAGAAGGAACATTATTTGTGATTGGTTCTTAGCATGCTCTCAGCCGAAAAAGACATTCTGATTGGCTGGAAAGAACAAAGAAACTGCCTGATCAAAGAAAATAAAGAAAAACGCTGAGATTTTCATTTCGAATACGATTTAAATTATTATTAAATAATATTTATGGAAATTAAACACAATTTTCAGAGAGAATAATAAAAAAACAAAATTATTTTCGAAAAATATTGAAGATTTTAGTCCAAATATTGAAGTTGTAGTAAAAAGAAATATTTACTTTTCTATAACGTAAAAGTCGATCTTTTTGTTTACATTATAACTTTTATGTTGCCGATGTTGAATATTTTAGAATAAATAAATAGCAATTTATTTTTGAAAGAACTTTCGTTTTTTTCATGACCTGAAAAATTAATTATATACTTTTTATAAATGTATCTGAGTTGAATTTAATATTATAGGCGAATATGTTTTAACAATAGGCTTTGTCTTCAGTTTGTGAGTTGGCCAATTAAAAGATTTGATTTTTATCTGATACAACCAATGATAAAATTAGCGGTTTAAGGGTTAATCTAAAATTTATTTTAAAGAGCTCTGTGGGAAGAAATGTTGTTGATCTTCTTCTAGCTGACTTGTCTCCAATGTCTTCTTGGCAGGCATTATCCTGGATGATCTTCCAAAGGAAGATGGAAAAATGTGAGCCTTCTATATGCTTGTTTCCATTGTTAAAATGGGCATAATTCGGAAAACAAAACATTTCAAAATTTAAGAGAGTCAACTTTTAGTGTGGAAAATTGGGATTTTTATAATAACACTTTGACTCCCTGCAAAAACCATGAACTTGTTTACAATTTAAGTTCATAATCTCAAGTTTTTTATACATCTTTCATAATTTCAGAAAAAGACAAAATCAAAAATCTAAGTAATTCATAAAATAATGCAGCTTGACTGATATTGTCTTTGTTTAAAATTTATATTAAAAGTTATTTTAAAATCTGCTCTTGGTTTTCTCAAACAAAACCAGGTGTGGTGGGATAATTTCAAGAAACAGGAGATTTTTTAAAACATAATGAAGATTTGTAAGCATTCTGCTGTGGATGTAATCCAGTCTTATTGAGAATTGAAATTTATATGTCAACATAAGTAAATTTGTATTCTACTTTTATTATAACTTAAAGATAAAATAATTCAAATATCATTGCAATGATTATGAAATCTATTACATTGCAACTTTATTCACACCCACCCACCCACACACCCACACCCACACCCACACACATACACACACACACACACACACACACACACATATATATATATATATATATATATATATATATATATATATATATATATATATATATATATATATAATGTGCGTGTGTGAGTGTGCTCATGCACATATTACAAAATTTACATAACCTACTTTTATTTTATTATATATTTTATAATTAATACATGTTAATGTATGATAATATATATGAACATGGAGGGTTTGAATTAAAGAAAGAGTACTACTATGGCACAAAGTATATGTAACCGTATGCCAGACACATAACATCATTAAAATATAAAAAAAATATATGAAATTTTCATATCCTAAAATTTATAATACATTAATAAAAAATAAAAAGTCTACTTAGATGCATATAAATATTGACTGATCAAATATAAAATCCAGATAAATTAGTAAGTGATTATAAATTAAAATATTATATGCAATACAAAAAATCAACTGTATATAAAATTGTGAACATTGGAATATGATTTACTACAATCATACAAAGTAACGATTAGAGGTAAGAGAAAAAAACAACAACAACAACATAACAATACAATTAATAGGATAGGTAATGAATATGATTTATACCTTCACTGCTTAATGTATGAACATAAAATAGATGTTACAAAAATTATTAAACCTTTAAACTACATTATAGACCCACAAAAATGACAAAAATGTGAACCTTTTTATATTCAGCACAACATAAATTATCATATGAATATTTATAAAACTTCAATAAATTTAGTTAATTACTAACAAATGAAAGATGAATAAAGAATTATATAAGACATTATATACAGTATTTATTTTGTATAGTGTTATGCTATATAGTCAATAATTTGAAGTTATATTAATTTTCTATATATTTTTTAATATTCTACTATATTGATAAAAAAAAAATCTACTACATTAATCTGGTAATAGGCATAAGCCCCACACCACCCTTTTTTTTTTAAACATTTAAAACGAACAACACAACATTTATTTTTACTAATTTACACTTTTAAAAAAAATGAAGTTAAGAAAATAAAATTAAAAGTAAGAATAAGTATTTATTATTATTATTATTATAATTGTAGATTATTTACATTACCAATTATAATAATAATAAAATACTTTTTTTTACTTTTAATTTTATTTTCTTAACTTTTTTTAAAAGTATAAATTAGTAAAAATAATTGTTGTGTTGTTCGTTTTAAATGTTTAAAAAAATATGTGTTGTATATAAGATGTTGAAATAGTGCGGAACTAATGTTAACGCTTATCGCTTAAATAAAAGTTTCTTTTCTTTTTGTTGTATCTTTTGAGTCCTATCTTTAAAATGCTCGAAGCCAAAATTTAGATTTCATTGAAGCTTTTATTTTATTATTACCATTTTTTAAAGCATTTTCTATCGCAAATATATATATTCTAGTTGCTTAAACTTTTATCTGTAATTGAAAAACTTAGAACATTAAAGTTTAAATAATGACTCAAAATTCTTAAGACATATAGGAAATTTAATTGTATAGAAGTAAAGCCTTTATTTATTTTCACATCTCCAATCCAAAATAGGTAAAACTTTAAATAATAAAGATAGGTGATTTAAATTAGCAAAAATATTATAATCTCTTATAATTAATTTCTCAGATAAACATCTGCACAACATTACTTATAATTAATTATCAGTCAGTGAATTGGTACACAACAGTTTATTGTTATTAGGCAATCAATGATGGAAAAATACTTAAACTCTCATCATTACCAATCATTACTTATAATAGTTAAAATATTTTATCCTTCATTATTTGTCAATGAATGACGGTTTTGAAGATAGATGTATACCAGATAGTATTTAAGCTTTATTTTTATATGTATGTAAATAAGTAGATACAATAGCATAGTGTCTAGTACATGTACCCCTAATGACCATATTTTTAAATCAGTTCTTGGACGGATAATATCTGGAAAAAATTCAGTTTTCAAACTGGTGTAGCATTTTTTTTTCAGCCATAAAATAGTGAAGCTATACATATATACACAGCGATTATATATATGTTTCCTTTACCATTCACTGTGGTTTAACTAAAGACCCTGAGACCAACCACAATGAACATAGACTAAATTTAATGTAAGTAAAAACCATAAAAACATTCGTAAATTTTAGAAAATAAAATGAAAATATTTTATTTTAAATAACAAAATAAAATTTCTAGAACTCATTAGAGAAAAAGATTAATTAGATAGAAATAATTAATTAAAAAAACACAGCAATTAAAAATAATATAGCAGAACAACGGAATTGGAATGTAAGATGGCTAACAAGCTAAGTATAAATTGAGAACATGTCTATTGTTCTCTCTCTTTTACCTGGCTTAGTTCTACATCTTCGACTGAAAATAGCCACCAAGATATTTTTATTGGAACATAAATAAAATTAACTTTTTCAGAAAGAACTCTCTGCAACCAAGAAAATATCTTAGCCTCTTGCTGAATAAATTCTCAAACCACCAGCACTCTATAGACAAGGAGAAAAGAACTTAAAATGAATGCTATAAGAAAAATGGTGTAATAGACTTTTTCCTTTATCTCCCAATTGTTTTTCTGTCTGCTGGAGCTTGGAAAACCCAAGAAATGTAGTGTGCCAGAATAATGTTGCCTGACAATTTCCTGCTGCTATAAATGGATAACCAAGGATAGAAATCACCATAAGCCATCAGTATAGACTGCTGACCAGAATATCTTCATGGATATCTAATAAAAGCTTACACAATCTAAAATTGTTACCGGTAACTTTAATTTTCCCTTGTATTTTATGTTGGCTTAAATTATAAACTTAAGTCATTTATGTTATAATTATAATGTGTTAATATATATATATATATATATATATATATATATATATATATATATATATATATATATATATAACCTGATAATTTTCAATATTTTCATTGTTATTTTTTTTTGTTGACCAGTATAATGGCAATTCTTAATCCTATTAATATATATATAATCTTTTTTTTTGTTAATAGAATGTCATTATCCATTACCTGAATTGTATAATACTTATATTTCTTTAAAGAAAGAAACAATTTCTTTCTTATGCTTGGCATATATATAGATATATATATATATATATATGCCAAGCATATAGAAAGAAATATGTTCTCCCTTTCAGTTCCTTCAATATACGACGCTCTATCCGATCTAGGAACTGAAAGGGAGAAATAATCTTATTTCATTTAATTCTATTTGTTGGACCAGCTACTAAATACAGGAATGTTTCTAATTTATTAAAAAAAAAAAAACTCTTTCAGTAAAATTTCTTCTTTCAAATTCTCTCATGCCATATTTGATTTCACTAAATTATATATATATATATATATGAAAAAACAAATACAAGTTAATCACGTAACCTGCTATCACTTTCTAATATATATATATATCTATCTATCTATATATATATATATATATATATATATATATATATATATATATATATATTAGAAAGAGAGAAAAAAGAAGAACATGCATATAGCAATGGTCGTTTTTTTTTTTTAAATAATTTTTTGTTTCTTTTTAATTTTTACTTATAAATATAAAAGAAAATAACATTCGAGTATATATATTAAACTGTTCAATCCTGTCTCATATTTTTTATACTTTCTTAAAGTCAAACTGGGTTTTTACTAATATATATATATATATATATATATATATATATATATATATATATATATATATATATATATATATATATATATATATATATATATCATTATCAACCATTATCAATCCACTGCAGGATGAAGGTCTCTCCAAGTTTAATCCATCTTCTCCGATCTTTAGCTTCTCTTCTCCACATCACCCCTACACATTTTCTTATTTCATCCATCCATCTTACATGTGGTCTCCTTCTGGGTCTTTTACAATCTCTTGGAATCCAGTTTAAAATTTCAATTGTCCATCTATTATCATCTCTTCTAGCAATATGTCCAGCCCAACTCCACTTCAATCTTTTAATTTTTTCAATGAGGTCAGTAACACCTGTTTGTTCTCTTACCCATACATTGCGTTTTCGATCTCTTCTTGTTACTCCCAACATACATCTCTCCATACTTCTTTGAGTGGTCTGAAGTCTCTGTATTGATATTCTATTAAGTGTCCAAGTCTCAGATCCATAAGTAAGAACTGGTAAAACACATTTGTTAAAAACCTTTCTTTTCAAACACATAGGCATATTTCCTTTTAATATCAAGTTATTTCTACCAAAAGCACTCCAACCAAGTTTAATTCTATGATTAATTTCCTCTATTATGTTTCCATCTGTACTAATAATCTGACCAAGGTATTTGTAACTCTTAACTTCTTCTAATTCATCATAATCAATCTTTATTTTCATATTTTGAGCAAATCGATTAAACATTACTTTAGTCTTTTTAACATTTATCTTTAGTCCTACTTTCCTACTTTCATCTGATAACTCCTGCAACATTTCCTGCAGCTCAGAAGCATTATTTGCAAAAACAACTACATCATCTGCGAAATATAAATGACTTAAATAATCTCCATTTACTTTCGCTCTTTTAGTTTCCCATTTTAATCCACAAAATACTTCTTGCAGCACTGCTGTAAAAAGTTTTGGAGATATGGAGTCACCTTGTCTTACACCTTTCTCAATGTTGACTTTCCCAGTATCATTATGTAATCTAATTGTTGCTGTTGCATTTTTATAAATATTCTTTAAAATATGACAATATCCTGGATCTATACCTTGATGATCCAATGCTTTAATCACTGAAGTAATGTTTATAGAATCAAATGCCTTTTCATAATCTACAAATCCAAAACATAATGACAACTCATATTCATTTGTCCTTTCTATAACTTCTCTCAATACTTGAATATGATCTACTGTACTAAAACCACTTTTAAATCCAGCTTGTTCTCTTGGTTGGTGAAAATCCAAGGTTCTCTGTAGACGAGTTGTAATTATCTTGGTAAAAATTTTATATAAAACTGATAAAAGGCTGATAGGTCTGTAATTTCTAATATCTTCTTTATCACTTTTTTTAAATATTAATATTATTACTGCATTCTTCCAATCATCCAGTACATCTTTATCATTTAGACATTTGGTATATAACTTTGCTAATATTTTTTTCTGTTTCTTCACCTGCTTCTTTTAATATATCAATTATAATTCCATCATTACCTGGAGCCTTTCCTTTTTCATACATTTAATTGCATTTCTCACTTCTTCATTTAAAATTCTGGGCAATTCGGAAGATGTAATAGATATAGGAGGTACTTGTTCTTTATTACTATATAATTCTTGATAAAAATCTTCTACCAATTTCATAATGTCATCCCTCTTTTTAGTAATAATTCCATCTTTTTTCCTTGTTGCAGATATAAATTTCCTACCAATACCAAAATGTTGTTTTACATTCTTAAGACTTTTATTTTCTTCTACAGCTTTTCTTGCTAGTTCACAGTTATACTTTCTTATATCATTTTCAATTCTTTTCCGCACCATTTTACAAAATTTGAGATATTCAATTCTTTTTAATGCATCATTCTTGCATATCATCATATTCCTTCTTTTCTTCATAAGTTCTCTTGTCTCAGTAGAAATTTTATTAGTCAATTGCTGCTTTTTTCTACCAGCTATCTTTGTTGCAGTTTTTAAAAGTGTATAAGTTATTTTCATATTAATTTCATTCAAATCTGAATCATGTTCAAAATCTACTAATACTTGAAACCGATTTATAAGTTCTAATTTAAATTCATTAGAATGTTTCTGAAGATTAGGAATATCAACTGTAAATATAGTTCTTCTTAATAATTTTTGTCTCTCTAGTTTTACATTAACATGTATCTTACCCGTTACTAATCGATGATCACTTCCTGTGTTAAATTTATTAAGAACATTACAATCTTGAAATATGTATTTCCTGTTAGTCAAAATATGATCCAATTCTGCTGTACCTTCATTTGGATGCTTCCATGTCCATTTCCTTCTAACATTTTTCTCAAAAAAAGAATTCATAATATAAAGTTTTTCCTTCTCTGCAAACTCCACAAGTCTATATCCTCTCTCATTTCTATTACAATAACCAAAATTACCTACAACACTTTCATCTTTCATTTGTTTACCAATTCTAGGATTAAATTCTCCCATAACAATTTTAAAATGTTGTTTACTCTGATCAAAAGCCTTTTGTACATCCATATAAAAATCTTCTACTACTTCATCACTGTGAGAACTTGTTGGGGCATAAACCTGAATTATCTGCATTTGATATCTGCTATTAAGTTGTATAACTAATATTGCCACTCTGTCTGATACACTATCAATCTCCACAATATTGTTCTTCCACTTTTTATTTATAATGAATCCTACTCCACTTGTATTTCCAATATTTGTGCCTTTATAATAGAGCATATGTCCACTTTTTAAATCAATTGCCTCTTCACCTTTTCTTCTAACTTCACAAAGTCCAATAATATCCCATTTAATATAAGACAGTTCTTCTTCTAATTCTTGCAATCTTCCTTCACTAGAAAGTGATCTGCAGTTGTAAGTACCTAAATAAAAAGTCGTCATCAAATGGCAGCCTGGGTCCGCCTCCAGGATATTCTTAGCACCCTCTGCCTTCGGCCACCAACCGCTGCCTTGGTTGGTGACTTTACAGCCTCCTGGGATTAAGGGCCATGCTTTATTTTTGTCTGTCATAATTGTATAATTGGGAAAAATCTTTATCATTTACACAAACATTCATTCTGCCTTATCAGGCACTGAGAAGAAAGACCACGGTGTTTCTTGATCTTAAACTCTGAGGTAAAAAGCCAATAAACTCACCACGCTGGCTAATGCGTGTTGGTGAGCAGCCCATCCATGTTCGTATACTATATGAATAAACATATATTAATAACAGCTGCAACGGCAAGAACGTATGGAGTGGACATTAGGAATTTGCCCTGCTCGGTTCCTTTAAGGGCTCCAAGAGGAATCAAAGGGTCTTATTTCAGTTAATAGCAAACTCCTTTCTGCAGCCATATATATATATATATATATATATATATATATATATATATATATATATATATATATATATATATATATATATATATATATATATATATATATATATATTAAGACTGTTTGAAAAGATCTACATTCGTTAGATTGCCAGATTTTTATAGCAAATATTTTTAAACTATTGATATTTTTCATTTGTCAAGTAATAGCTTTAAAAAAGCAATTCAACACATAGTGAGCTGTAATAGCAATCAAATGTAAACTTTTTGGTCTTTGTTGTACTTTATGTTTAAAAATGAATAAACATTGAATTATTATTATTATTATTATTATTATTATTATTATTATTATTATTATTATTATTATTATTATTATTATTATTATTATTATTATTATTATTATTATTATTATTATTATTATTATTATTATTATTATTATTATTATTATTATTATTATTATTATTATTATTATTATTATTATTATTATTATTATTATTATTATTATTATTATTATTATTATTATTATTCAAAGCAAAACTTTATTGAGTCTAAAAAGTTACAGAGTCACATCTAGTAATATATTGGTTTTTTACAAATGAAAAACAAATTACAACTGTCAGAATATAAGTCTTTATCTTTTCTGCATACTTTTTTTTTCTTCTTGTTTTTAAATTTGGTCTTCTATTTAGTTCAGTTTATGCTTGCATTTTTTTTAAAGTTGGAAAAAATGCTGATGTTGAAAATGTCATCATCTATCTTATTGGCCTGTATATTTCATAGACTGGATATTTGTTTCAAGTGTGACCATGTGGCTGCAAATACATTTGGTTGAGCTAGGATGCCGTCTCTTTTTCTTAACAGTTCTAGTTTTATTGAATATTTTGCTGGGTGGTGTTGAGGGTTATTAGCAAGTGCAAAAGTGAATCTGGTACACCAGTAGGCATAAAGGCTGTATGTTGCTGCAAAATAGCAGGGTTGTTGCCTTTTTTAAACATATTTATTATTTCATCAATTGAAATGATAGCCTTTCTGTATGTGGTAAGCATTGTGTGACATATTCTTTCAAGGGAACTGCAGGAATGAAGAAAATGATCTTGTGTCTCTTCTTTTGTATGACATAGCCCGCACATGGGTCTATATTTGTATAGAATCTACAAAATCTAAGGAAATGGGTTGTGGGTAGAGCATTGAGATTAAGTTTAAGTAGAAAATCAAATAATTTTGGTTCTAATGACCATTTTCTGAATTGTTGCAGTAGTTGTCTGTTGTCTATTCCAAGAACTGATGCATGTAGATTAGGTATCTGATATGAATATAGTACATTATAAATGTCCCAGTGTGTATACTTGTTGTCATTATTGAGTGATACTTTGTTGTATATTGACTTGAGTTCTTCAATCAGTGTGGATAGATATCCCTATAAAGGGGATGGTCTGTCTGTGGGTATTATACTAATTACACACTCCAGATCTGGGAATCTTTTTATGGTTGCTGTTATTAGATTTACAGATTTCTGTGTGTAAAAAAACATTGATTATATGGAGTTCAAGTCCATTGCTACATGGTGGTCTGCTCAGATTTTTTAAAGAGATTGCCACTGACTTTCTCTTCCATATTAGTTTGTTACAGATTGACGAGATTTTATATATGAATGGTTTTGCAAATTTGATTATAGGTGAGCAGTATGTAATTTTTGTAATTATAAGTTGATTAAATAGTGCTATCTTTGCGTATATTGACAGGTATGACTTTTCAAGTGAGGCTGTGATTTTTTCAGCATCTTTTTTTAATTTATTTTGAATTTTTTGCCTCATTTCTTTGGTTCCAAGGTAGAATGGGAAACCAAGGAAAGCAGATGGTTTACCATTAAACATCTCTGTACAGTGCTTGCCTGTGTATATTGACCATGCAGCAGTTTTATTTGTGTTAATTTTTAAATTAAAATTTGAGGTATAATTCTTGAATATCTCTTGTAATATGGGGAGGTTCTTTTTAGAGGGGAGGAAAAAGATTACATTGTCTATATAGGCTATGCATGATATATTTAAAACAGTGTTTGGAATTTGAATGCCTTTTATTTTTTTCTGTATCCCTATTAATGGAGGATTTATATATATTGTAAAGAGCAAAGCACTTTGGGGGGATCCTTGTGGAATGGATTGACTCAGCCTGAAGGCTGATGATTTTTCCCATTCAATGTGATGTGAATTTCATGGCTGAGTAGCAGATTGGCTATTATATATAGTAGGGATTAGGGTGTTGTTGTTTTTTTCAGCACATCTAATAATTTGGCTATAGGCACTGAGTCAAAAGCTGCCTCAATGTCTAGTTGAACTATAATTGGTGCATATTTCTTTCTTTTTTTTACTACTTCGATAATTGTTTTGTACATTAAGGCACCCTGGCCAATGGATGATCCTTTTTTGGCATATTGTGCTGATGATAACACAGGGAGTATGTGTTGTTCTATTTTTTTTCCTTTATCACTCTTTCAATAATTTTTATTCCTAAAGGTCCCATTGAAATTGGTCATAGATTAGATAAAGATGATATTGCTTTTGGGTTTTTTGTTAAATGGAACCATTGCAATTGGGTATAGACTTTGTACGTTGTAAATTTTTTGGGATATGTAATTGGCTAGATCGCACAGGTATTTTGCTGTGAAGTGACTAAGATGTTTGAACACAACTTTGGGAATTCCTTGTGGTCCTGGGTGACATGTGTTTGTTATTGTTGCAAGTTGAAACACATTTGTCAGTTGTTGTTATTGGTGTGTATGTTTCACGGTCTCCAAATATGTCTTCATTTGGTATGTACACTCTCTGTTTTTGCAGTTTTTTTTTAAAGTGTTGATATATTGGGTTTATCATGTTATGTCCAGCTGTTATAGAGCCATCTATTTCATGTGCCATAGGCACTCTGACTGTGGATGGGTATCCCAATACCCACCGTATGTATGCTCTGGTCCAAGTATGTTGTTGTGTAAGGAATATTTTTTTTCTTTTTTATTGCTACATATTGCTTTACTGCATTGCATGTATTGTTGTACATTTCTGTAAGTTTTTTAATTAGTAGTTGATTATCTGTTGTTGGTCTGGAAATGGTTATTCTTTTATGGAGTTCATCTGCCAATGCTAATAATCTGGTGGGGGGTGTTGAGTTGCAGGTAATATGATTGATGTTGATTGGTGAATGCTATATACTTTTGTACTGGATTGAGTGATATGTTTTGAAGTTTTTGGAGCATTATATATGTTTATGAATATAAGAATTCAGTTGTTTGTGCTGGAAGAAGTATTCACATAGACTTTTGGAGGGCTATTGTTGTATTTCTGTTCGCACATTTGCGTTTTATAATAATAACGATTTCATATATAGAGCCATGCAATGTAAAAATAGACTATGAAATATACATATAAGGTTTTCAGTTGATAAAGCTATCACAAAATTTACTGGGCATAGTACCATGTGACAATATAAACACTTAAAACAAATAGAAATTTCAAATGGAATGTGTGTAATGGTAGTTGCAATGGTTATGCATATATCACATGGAATTGTATGCAGTCAAACATACAAATTCTGATTTTTGCCTATCCCTTGCTACACATGATGTAGAGTCAATAGTTTTGCCACATCTCACAATACATTATTTTCAAATCTATAACTAGCAAATGAGCTATATGCAAATAAATTATATTTCTGTGGTACAATACATATAACAAGATAACATTATTGGTGGGCATTAATAATATAAACATCATTGATGTAATCAAAAACATAAAATGAAAAATGAAACTCATTTAACAGTGATACAGATAGTAGCCTACAATTTTTAGTTTTAGGTAGACAAATGCATATCCACTTTCAGGAAATGATTTTTGTATCTTTTATTAGAATGAATCTTTTTCTTATAGACAACTTTCAGATTTATCAACTTTTGGGGTACAAAATAAAAATGAAAAATTTTTATGTGAATACTTTTGGAGTTTCTGAAGCAATGGATTAATTTCAGGTAAAAAGTGTTATATATGGTTTGTCAAATAATTTCCTGAGGAATACAAAGAAATTGTTAATGGAGATGTGATTTAAATTTAATGTTAAATTATAAATTATGAACAAACAAAGTAATAATTTTGTTGGATGTTGAATTTTTTCTTTCTTTCTTTTTAAATAAGAATCACTATTTATCTTAGCTTTACTGTTTTTCTTACTTTGTCTAGTTGCAATAAGGGTAAAGTTTTTTGCTTTATTATTATAAATTCTGAAGTTATTATGAAAATTGTTGTCTCAGGTCAGATTTTTTTAAAATCCAATATGGCAGGCTAGACAATAAACAAGTTATGACTTATTTGTTTATTTAACACTAGTATATGAAATGATGATCATGTGATGTTTCAATATATCTCACTTACACATACATATAATGTACATTAAACAAAAATATTTATTAGATGATTTTTTTTTCCATTCAATTATTTTTAATTTTAAAAGAATTGTGGGATGATCATATTTTCAGGTTTTTAAAAATATGTACTCATTGGAGAAATAAGTCAGCAGAAAATGCATAGTCAATGCACATTCATCTTTTTCAAATTTATTTTTATTCATGTGTCTAAACTAAATGCTAGAACTGAAAGGTTAATTATATCTAAACACATTAATACATGATGAAATAATGAAAAAAGTAGAATTAAATATATTATGTGATTACATTTGATAAGGTTATGCTAATTTTACTTTTAAAAGTTGCACTGGATGAATAGATATATAGATAGATAGATAGATAGATAGATAGATAGATAGATAGATAGATAGATAGATAGATAGATAGATAGATAGATAGATAGATAGATAGATAGATAGATAGATAGATAGATAGATAGATAGATAGATAGATAGATAGATAGATAGATAGATAGATAGATAGATAGATAGATAGATAGATAGATAGATAGATAGATGGAAGCATGGATAGTCAGAAAGACAGACAGACAGATAGATAGATAGATAGATAGATAGATAGATAGATAGATAGATAGATAGATAGATAGATAGATAGATAGATAGATAGATAGATAGATAGATAGATAGATAGATAGATAGATAGATAGATAGATAGATAGATAGATTAATGAAAAAATACCTTGATAAACAGATTGATAAGTTGCTGCATTAATAGTTAAAAAGAGACAAATAGAGGTATTCTTATAAACAGATAGATGAATTTATATATATATATATATATATATATATATATATATATATATATATATATTAATAGAGGTAGATACATAGATATACTGATGGATTGGTGGCTAGATAAGTATCACGTTTGTAGATACGTATTTTAGATAAACAGTTATGAAGCTAGATCGATAGATAGATGGATAAATAAATCTTTTAATTAATAGGTAAATAGATAGATGGAATATCTTGTAGATAGATGGATAAAAAGATGGTAGATAGTAAATTTTTTGATGTAATTATTAGTAAATACAAAAGGCTGTAGGCTATTTTTTTCTGACCTTTTTTTTTTGAAAATAAACATTGAAGTTTAATATAATTAGTTGTTTGTTTATTTACTTTAACAATGTCTTTTTTTAATTTTATTGAACTGAAATCGAGAATTTTTGCCTCAAGATATTATCTTGAATACGTGTGATATCAATAGAAAGAAGTTTATATTATGAACGAAAAGAAATGTCATCCAATGATAAACATTTGATAGAAAGCAAAGAGCATCAAAATGACTCTTTAAGGTAACTCAATCACAATTACAAAATTCTATTCAGACATTTGATAAGAACAAAATGTTATTATGTTATATATGTGTGTGTTATAAAAACAATATATATATATATATATATATATATTGTTTTTATATACACACACATATATAACATATATATATATATATATATGAATCTTGTCAAATATATATTAACACATTAATTAAGACAATGCAAAAAAAAAAAAAAGATTAAATATTTCTATCTATTTGTATATGAATCTATCAGCCCATTTATCTATTTATCTCTTTGACATTTGTCCATCTATCTGTCTATATGTTTAAATAACAGTTTAACTATTTACGAAAAATAATCAAGTAGGCGGACAAATGTGAAGTTTCAATTTGCGATTGCAATTACATACATGTTAATAATTAAAGTATTATAGTTTAAAATATATAATCAAACAAGTTTATATCTATTTGCTAGTGTAAAAATAATATTAACTAAAAAAATAATACAAATTCATTTTATGTTACTTTTCAAAATAACAATTTATTATAACTTAAAATGAGGATTTATGAAATTTATAAAAAAAATATTCTTGAAATAAACGAATTCTCTTTATTTCATTTTAAGCCATTTTTGATATCTTTCTTTTAGTATAAATATTTTAGCATAACATTATTTATCGATTTGAAATTTATTCAGATATATTATGTATTTTTCAGAAGTACTTTGCTTATAATGCATGATTTGCTTGTTTGTTTGGTTCATTTCATGTAGAAGGTTATTGATTTTCGATGATAACAAAATCAATTCCCTTATTTAAGTATATGCTTGTGATATAAATATAAAAAGGCTTTATATTAAATCATCACACATAACTGATCTTATTTGTTTTTTTTTTTTATTATTATTATTAAATATCACAGATATTTATCAACTATTAATTCTTGGTTGTGTTTCTGAATTGTTTATTTTTCCCATGTTTTTAGGTAAAAAAATCGCAAACATTGCGTTCCATCATATTTAGTAAATCGTTTAAACAAAATTATATTTCTAACAAGCATAAGAAAAGATTGATAGTTTACGAAAAACATTTTAACTCTATGACATTTTGTTGGAGAAACATACGTTACTATAAGGAAAAAAAAAGTGTTTAAATATTTTTTCTTAATGTATTCCAATTATATTTACGAGAATTTGTGTGTATAAAAACAAACGCTATAACAATTAAACTCAATCGGTCTTAATACATCGAGATATATGACTATACACATAAACAAAGATATCGACAACCTATTCGCTCAACAATTTTATATATTAACTGTCTCACTTAATTGTTTGTTTAAAATGGTTAAAATATTAGATTTAGAAAATGAATAATACATGTGACATTTCTATATCATATACACATTATTACTAGAGAAACCCTAACCTTAATTATATATATATTGTTAATTGCAATTCTATCACATATTACCAAAACATTTGATCAAGAATTTATGAAAAAGTTGAAAGATTTTCAGGATAAGCATTTCTTGCTGAACCAGCACTTATTAGTTCCCTAGATTATGTTTATATTATAAATATGAAATAAGAAACCACATAATTATACTATTTCTTTTTCCATGTTTATAATGTGAACATAAATATTACTGTCTGTGCAACAAAATAGTCTTTTGATTTTTAATATATATATATATATATATATATATATATATATATATATATATATATATATATTAATAATAACAAGTCAGATGTCACATGACTTATATATAGCTTGCACTTACAAATATGTAAACTTAAGAGTGTGCTAATAACTCTAAACAAGCTTTTTTTTTTTTATTATTTATGATAAATGCTACTACAAGAGAAGGCATTCAAATCATTTTTATCTTGGATTGTCCCCATCCCCAGACCGGTTTCGACCTATGGGTCTCTTCAGTGAGGAGTTGGGACATTAGATCTAAAAAACCAACTCAAGCAAAGCATTTATCTAAAAGATAATTGTTAGAAGAAGATCTGAAACTTTTAGACATCTACATGTCTTTAAAAGTCAGCTCTCCAACTGAAAAAAATCATATGGGCCTGAACTTAATTCAGATACTCCATATATTAGTAGGCTTAGCTCTTTAATTTAGCTAAAGCCATAACAGCAAAATAATAATAGTAATAATAACAAGTCAGATGTCACATGACTTATATATAGCTTGCACTTACAAATCGGAAGAGCACACATGTAAACTTAAGAGTGTGCTAATAACTCTAAACAAGCTTTTTTTTTTTTATTTATGATAAATGCTACTACAAGAGAAGGCATTCAAATCATTTTTATCTTGGATTGTCCCCATCCCCAGACCGGTTTCGACCTATGGGTCTCTTCAGTGAGGAGTTGGGACATTAGATCTAAAAAACCAACTCAAGCAAAGCATTTATCTAAAAGATAATTGTTAGAAGAAGATCTGAAACTTTTAGACATCTACATGTCTTTAAAGTCAGCTCTCCAACTGAAAAAATCATATGGGCCTGAACTTAATTCAGATACTCCATATATTAGTAGGCTTAGCTCTTTAATTTAGCTAAAGCCACAACAGCAAAATAATAATAGTAATAATAACAAGTCAGATGTCACATGACTTATATATAGCTTGCACTTACAAATATGTAAACTTAAGAGTGTGCTAATAACTCTAAACAAGCTTTTTTTTTTTTTTATTTATGATAAATGCTACTACAAGAGAAGGCATTCAAATCATTTTTATCTTGGATTGTCCCCATCCCCAGACCGGTTTCGACCTATGGGTCTCTTCAGTGAGGAGTTGGGACATTAGATCTAAAAAACCAACTCAAGCAAAGCATTTATCTAAAAGATAATTGTTAGAAGAAGATCTGAAACTTTTAGACATCTACATGTCTTTAAAGTCAGCTCTCCAACTGAAAAAATCATATGGGCCTGAACTTAATTCAGATACTCCATATATTAGTAGGCTTAGCTCTTTAATTTAGCTAAAGCCACAACAGCAAAATAATAATAGTAATAATAACAAGTCAGATGTCACATGACTTATATATAGCTTGCACTTACAAATATGTAAACTTAAGAGTGTGCTAATAACTCTAAACAAGCTTTTTTTTTATTTATGATAAATGCTACTACAAGAGAAGGCATTCAAATCATTTTTATCTTGGATTGTCCCCATCCCCAGACCGGTTTCGACCTATGGGTCTCTTCAGTGAGGAGTTGGGACATTAGATCTAAAAAACCATTTCAAGCAAAGCATTTATCTAAAAGATAATTGTTAGAAGAAGATCTGAAACTTTTAGACATGTACATGTCTTTAAAGTCAGCTCTCCAACTGAAAAAATCATATGGGCCTGAACTTAATTCAGATACTCCATATATTAGTAGGCTTAGCTCTTTAATTTAGCTAAAGCCACAACAGCAAAATAATAATATGATTTTTTCAGTTGGAGAGCTGACTTTAAAGACATGTAGATGTCTAAAAGTTTCAGATCTTCTTCTAACAATTATCTTTTAGATAAATGCTTTGCTTGAGTTGGTTTTTTAGATCTAATGTCCCAACTCCTCACTGAAGAGACCCATAGGTCGAAACCGGTCTGGGGATGGGGACAATCCAAGATAAAAATGATTTGAATGCCTTCTCTTGTAGTAGCATTTATCATAAATAAAAAAAAAAAAGCTTGTTTAGAGTTATTAGCACACTCTTAAGTTTACATATTTGTAAGTGCAAGCTATATATAAGTCATGTGACATCTGACTTGTTATTATTACTATTATTATTTTGCTGTTGTGGCTTTAGCTAAATTAAAGAGCTAAGCCTACTAATATATGGAGTATCTGAATTAAGTTCAGGCCCATATGATTTTTTCAGTTGGAGAGCTGACTTTAAAGACATGTAGATGTCTAAAAGTTTCAGATCTTCTTCTAACAATTATCTTTTAGATAAATGCTTTGCTTGAGTTGGTTTTTTAGATCTAATGTCCCAACTCCTCACTGAAGAGACCCATAGGTCGAAACCGGTCTGGGGATGGGGACAATCCAAGATAAAAATGATTTGAATGACTTCTCTTGTAGTAGCATTTATCATAAATAAAAAAAAAGCTTGTTTAGAGTTATTAGCACACTCTTAAGTTTACATATTTGTAAGTGCAAGCTATATATAAGTCATGTGACATCTGACTTGTTATTATTACTATTATTATTTTGCTGTTGTGGCTTTAGCTAAATTAAAGAGCTAAGCCTACTAATATATGGAGTATCTGAATTAAGTTCAGGCCCATATGATTTTTTCAGTTGGAGAGCTGACTTTAAAGACATGTAGATGTCTAAAAGTTTCAGATCTTCTTCTAACAATTATCTTTTAGATAAATGCTTTGCTTGAGTTGGTTTTTTAGATCTAATGTCCCAACTCCTCACTGAAGAGACCCATAGGTCGAAACCGGTCTGGGGATGGGGACAATCCAAGATAAAAATGATTTGAATGCCTTCTCTTGTAGTAGCATTTATCATAAATAAAAAAAAAAGCTTGTTTAGAGTTATTAGCACACTCTTAAGTTTACATATTTGTAAGTGCAAGCTATATATAAGTCATGTGACATCTGACTTGTTATTATTACTATTATTATTTTGCTGTTGTGGCTTTAGCTAAATTAAAGAGCTAAGCCTACTAATATATGGAGTATCTGAATTAAGTTCAGGCCCATATGATTTTTTCAGTTGGAGAGCTGACTTTAAAGACATGTAGATGTCTAAAAGTTTCAGATCTTCTTCTAACAATTATCTTTTAGATAAATGCTTTGCTTGAGTTGGTTTTTTAGATCTAATGTCCCAACTCCTCACTGAAGAGACCCATAGGTCGAAACCGGTCTGGGGATGGGGACAATCCAAGATAAAAATGATTTGAATGCCTTCTCTTGTAGTAGCATTTATCATAAATAAAAAAAAAAAAAAGCTTGTTTAGAGTTATTAGCACACTCTTAAGTTTACATATTTGTAAGTGCAAGCTATATATAAGTCATGTGACATCTGACTTGTTATTATTACTATTATTATTTTGCTGTTGTGGCTTTAGCTAAATTAAAGAGCTAAGCCTACTAATATATGGAGTATCTGAATTAAGTTCAGGCCCATATGATTTTTTCAGTTGGAGAGCTGACTTTAAAGACATGTAGATGTCTAAAAGTTTCAGATCTTCTTCTAACAATTATCTTTTAGATAAATGCTTTGCTTGAGTTGGTTTTTTAGATCTAATGTCCCAACTCCTCACTGAAGAGACCCATAGGTCGAAACCGGTCTGGGGATGGGGACAATCCAAGATAAAAATGATTTGAATGCCTTCTCTTGTAGTAGCATTTATCATAAATAAAAAAAAAAAAAAGCTTGTTTAGAGTTATTAGCACACTCTTAAGTTTTATATATATATATATATATATATATATATATATATATATATATATATATATATATATATATATATATATATATATATATATATATATATATATATAACTGTTTCCATTATCTAATATTAAATATTGTAATCTATAGAAACATTCAAACTTTCCAAATACATTCTAATGTTAGTAATAACATACAGGTTAATATATTAAATAACATTTAGAGTTATACTTATTCTCCTCTTCTTCGGGTGTTGCTGGCCTGACCAATGACAGTATTAGCTTGGAATTTGAATCTGGACCTTTAGTTTTGTGAATAATAAATATAAAATATTGCTTTAACTAACTGTACAACTCTGCAAAATAGCAAGTCAGTAACAATTTTATATAATTATCTAATATATTGACTTCTCTTGACTTCACAATTTTTTTTCCAAGAGCAAGAATAATTAATTGACACATGTTTAAATTATGGGTTTATTTGCCATTATCATACATGTACAGCTTTAAAAAAAATTTTTTTTTCATACTTTTTTCCTCTCTATTCAATATTAGTGAGACCTATCTTTTTGAAAAGTTATTGAAAAAATAAAAACTGATGATTAGAAAAAAGAAAATAAATGATATAGAATGTAACACACCATGTTTGTACCAGTAAACATATACTTTTTTTTTTAAATTATTAACATACTTGATCAGGAAAGTACAAAATATTGGATAGAAACGGAAAAAAAATACAAAGGTAAAAAAATAAATGAAACTGATCATATTGTAATGGCAAATAACATTATAAATAAACATAATATGATATTACATATGATGTAAAAGTTACTAATTAATCTTGTTCTTAGGCAATGGGGATAAATCAGAAGAACTCTCATAGATAAGAATATGAAACTTCAACTGACTGTTTTCTTTGAAAAAATAGCTTAATTAATTAAGAATGTTTTCTTAAATTTAATATTCACAAATTTAAAGTCCAGGTATGAATTCATATTAATAATATAAATAGTCAGGCCAGCAATGCCTGAAGAAAAGAGAACAATAATACCACTCAAATCATTGTTTTCTATACTAACCTGTGTAATAAAAGCCAATGAGAATATTTGAAAAGTTTAAATATATTTTGATTTTTTTTTTTAAAAAACAGTCAATATGTAATTACTACTAAACTGCTAACATCACCAACTTTTAAACAAACACCAATATTTGCTATGGTTCAAATACTATATCAAACTTTAGATAATGTAAGAGATTATGCTTAATATGATTAAAGTATATATATATATATATATATATATATATATATATATATATATATATATATATATATATATATATATATATATATATATATATATATATATATATATATATATATATATATATATATATTGTAACATTCTCCCTGGTCTATCTGGTCATCAACGAATCATGCTGTACATTTTAGCGACTAAATTCTCCTATGCAACCTATCATACTCTCATTATTAAGGATATAAACATAAAGAAATCACAAATGTAAAACTAATGCAATAATTTCTGTATTGAATAAAACTAGCATGAAACTATAGATCTAAAGAAGATCACAAGGTGAGTAATAAAGATAATAACTTCTGGTCAAACCAGCTTTGAAATCCACACAAACAAAATGTGATGAGTTAAATTTGATATTCAGCAGACTAATAAATAACAAATAATTATATCTCTGGAATGATTATAAAATTAAACCTATAAATAAAATAATAGTAAATGATGATGTAAATGACTAAATGGATGATGGGAAGAAGTAATAATTAAATAGTGGAATGAAATGAGTCTAAGAATGAAGAGAAAATAACGAAGATGTATGAGAATAATGAATGATTATGATGATGACAGAATAAGAGTTAATGAAAAGTTAAGATGATAAAAGAATAAAAGTTAAGGTATGATTAATGAATTATGATAATGAATTAATATCACACGAGAAAGTATAAATAAAAGAAAGATCAGGATGAAATGGAAAATCCATGTTAATGATGGAGACTGATATCTAAACTATAAACTAATATGGTATTAAATGGTAAAAAGATAAGCTAAATAAAAATAGGGATTTCAAGCTTGACACAATCAGAATATTTATCATGAAGTTAAAATAAACCATACATTCTATGCCAAAAGAAGTAATTTACATCTTAAGGTTTGGTTGATTTTCATAAAACAGTGGAAGTCATCTATTTCAAGTCCAACTATAATAATTACCTAGATATAAAATTTATTACAAATTTAAATTCTACCTTGAAACTTAACAACTAATTCTTCTCAGGGTTCAAACCCTCAAAATCATTATGCAAAATATATTTGGGTCAGTGAGAGGGATTTTACCACTACCCGGATATAATATGTAAAACAGCTCTCAATATAAACTCAAATTAAAAACTATATTTAGCAGTTACACATCAACTTTATGAACTCAATAACTCATAACTTTAACATTTAAAAAGTAGGAATACCTTTTAATAAATAAACACAATACTTACCAAATTCCTTTTCTCAAATAATTATAAACTATGTGATCAATATCAGTGAATGATAGCTCTGCGGGTTCACCTAATCCAATTAAATCAATATTATATTTATATTTTAATCTATTACTTAAAACAATCTGTACTTTAACTTATTAACATTTTGATTATTGTGTGATGATGCATTAGATGTACTAATAAATTATAAGGCTTAACAAAATTATTATGATATAGCATAACATAGTTAATTATACTATATTGTTCAATGATGAATTTAATTTATAATCTTCTGATAGGTTGACAGCAATAACAAAAATAGTGTATATATGTGGTAATTAGCAAAAAGATTTCAGGCAACTAAATAAATTTTTAAACACAACAAACTTTACTTACAATATTTACAAATTTTACTTCAAAAACATGGCATGATATAAAACCCATATATTAAATTAAACTAAACTCGGAGATAAAAAAAAAACAGATATACCATTGACCATACTCTTAATCAATGTGACTAACTTATACACTGTTATTTAGAGTATCATTTATTACTATTTAGTCTATCCTGAAAAAAAATGAAATAATAAAACTTATTTAAGCTGCACTAGCACTTAAATTACAAAACTAACAGTATATTTAGGACTTTAGGGTATGCACAAAGTTTAAATTTAGGATTCAAAAATTATAGTCGTGCATCATACTGAAGCCATTTTTTTATCTGAATATGATAAGGACAATTATCACATTCTGTGCAATTAATAACTGATTAAATTTTTAGATGAATAAGTTTATTGTATTGAATAAGAATAGATATCAAAAGTCAACTACACATATATATCTCTAAAACATCATCTATATTCACAACCTAATTATTGAATACTTACTGATCCATTGTCAAATCATTATTCAATGCAGATGAATCCCCACTGCCCATGCGCATCTCTTGCTTTTTACATTTAAAAATTTCTACAATCTTTAATAGATCTTGGTTAGGTCTGTCTGAACTGATGATGATCCTACAACATCATAAACACTATTTCAATTAGGCCAACACTATAGCTAGATTAGTGTTTCTAAATCAAACATTATTTTATCCTTGCCATATGATTTTGAACTATTATACTTCACCATACATGGTGGAAAAACTAACTCTATATTATCATGAGGGATTTAACACTAAAATGGGAGGCTCTATAAAAACAACATAACAGTTGTATAATAATATGGCTAATTCTACTACCTCTATGGGTATACATGTGGCCTTTGCCTCATCTTGAAAAAAAAATAGAATTTAGACCATGGATATTCTTTCTTTTAGGATTATTTATGCCAACAAGCATTAATTACTACTCAGCCTCTACCAAATTTTCCTCTCATGG